>CM033792.1:25861078-25886078 GCA_019656835.1 Rhododendron ovatum | reverse complement strand
TTAGCACTCATTAGAGTATAATATTAGTTTTGTTGGTTGGAGAATATACCGTAAGGTTGATTGGAGTACCGTGGGCTATAAGGGGATAAGTGGTGAATGTTACGAGTAGACGTGAGTTTGTCTAGTGATCCTATGGGTAGTATTGTGACTCGTGTCCTCGTTCTATATGTTTTCCGTAGGCAATCTAGTGGGTGGTGTGTCGTAGAGTCTTTGTGGATTCGATACGTGATGTAGGGCGTCGTGATAAACTTTGATGAATAACGTGGGCTTAAAGTATTTATCAATATGCAATGGGTGTGCTTATGAGTTTGGTATACATGGATAATGATGTAAGAACGACTGTGAGTTTGGAATGTGATGTTCGCTTATATACGGATTGATAATGCTTTTACGTTTACGTGATTTGTGAATTCTGAATTGAGGGTCCTGCAACGCAAGGTGTGGTAATGCGGAGACTCTAGAGGGCCCGCAACGCAAGGTGTGGTAATGCGAAAACCCAGGTGGAGAGAATTCAATGTGACGCAAGGGGTGGTAACATAGTTGAATGTCTCATATGATGAAATGAATTATGATTGACTTGGAAGTTTGTGTTGATGTTTGTACTGTTGAGAATTCAATGTGACGCAAGAGGTGGTAACACAGTTGAATGTCTCACATGATGAAATGAATTATGATTGACTTGGAAGTTTGTGTTGATGTTTGTACTGTTGGTTGTTTGAGATTGTGGCTGTTGAAAAAGTGAATTAACGGTTGACTCTATCAAGGTTTATTTTAAAGAAAGAAATTCAAGTTTTGAAAAGAGGATTTTGGATAAAAATCCTTCGGTATTCTTGAGCGAATCAACGGACTCCGGTATTTCAAACTCGAATCAACAGAGCTTGACCCGTGGTGGTCATGTGTTTTCTCGAAATCGTTTTGGAAATTCAAATGGAAAAGTTTTATGAAATAAGGCTCTACGGTAGATGGTATGAAATGAGAAGGTGGTTTGCGACATTTATTCAGAAAATTATTAGGTGGTTAAACTATTATTGATGTTTGATCGATCGATATGAGTTTTGACGTTGCTTCTAGTTGACGTGTGGATGGTTAGGGTTATCGCTAAGATGTCTGAAATCTCGAAGTGTAAATTTGTTAGTTCATTGTGGTAATCCCTCTTGTGTCTCATGTTCAATTGTTGAGTCTCATTCACGTTTGGCGCATACTTCATCGCATTTTCATATAACTCGAGTATAGATTTCTCTACTGGGCTAATGTAGCTCAACCTATCATTTTTAGGTAAAAAGCAAGGAAGTTGGCATGGTGCGCATCTTGTGCTTGTGGTTCACGTGTCTCGGAGGTATAAAGAAGGAGTTGAATTTGTATTTTATTTGAAAGTAGTATTCGGAAGAAAGATTAATGAAACCTGTAATATTATTATGGTATTTGATAACTTGGGGCTTTGAGCCAAGCTTGTATATTTTAAATTTAACTTTGAGAACTGGGGAAAATAAGTCATTTGGGCATTACCGGTACTTCAATATTGTTTGTATTTATTGAAAATGATTATTATTTATGTTGAAAATCTAGGGCGTGACACGTTCCATAAGGTCTCGCTGGAGATGGTTGGGGGTTTTATTTATTGGATTTTGTTCTTAATAGATATGGGGTTTACCGGAGATGGGCCTCACAGCAGATGGGGTTCACCGGAGAGGGGCGTCGCTGGAGATGAATGGTGGTGGGGGCGGCAGCTAGGGTTTGGGTTTGGTGGTGGTGGTGTGAATATTTTAGGGAAGAAGATAAGAAATAATAATTGGGTTTTAGGGTGTGGGAATGTGTTTGTTACCAAAATCGGACCCAAAACGACGTCATTTCATTGGGGGTATTTCTGTCCATTTTTTTAAAGGGCATTTTTGTCCGAAATTGATTAATTTTAGCACGGGTTACATATAGAAAATTTGTAGTTGTAAATAGTCCGGCCCTTTAGCAAATTTACACAATTTTGGGGAGCTCTTTTAAAGTCTAAAGTGTCCCAAACCGTTGTCGTTTTGGGACTATAATCTGCAGCCATTTTTGCTAGGGGGTGCTTCGGTTTCTCAAAAAAGGAACTTTTAGAAAAAGGAAGGTAATTTCAAACTAAAAAATCATGTGTTTACGCAAATAATTTTCCTACTAATATGGATCTTGTTTGATAGATCTCATTGAGATATTTTAACGGTGCAAAAAAAATTTAAAAATTATTTCTCATTTTCATTATATTTGAGTTTGAAATAACTTTCTTTTTAAGAAGGGAGATTTAAAAAATAAATAAATAAAAGAAAAAAGCGGAAGGAGGCCTTACTACGGGGACCCTGCTTCCTCAACTCCCAAATCAGATTGCAGCCATTTTTGCTCCCTACAGGGACAGGCTTCCTCAATAAGTTAGCAGCTGCACGTAGTACCCTTACAACTCAACGTTACCCGGACCCGACCCGAGTTAGTCCGGTTGGTACTCTCCCCCACGAGCCAACAGGTAAATGAAGCCCTACTACTGAAAAACTCAAACAAAAAGTCTACACTTCCCGACTCTTTTCCCCGATTTCTTTCCCGACGCTGACGTGGTAGTGGTCCCCACGTCAGCAGTTTAAAAAATACAAAACCCTGAAATCTGATTTTGATTTTTTCCCAAATCAGTCTGTTTCCCCCAAACCCCCCAAAACCAACCAGACCATCTGGAAAACCAACGAAGAGAGAGAAAGAGGAGGACCACCGGCGACCAACCCTTTACGAAATCGCAACCCCACGAGCACCGACGACAAATTCCATTGCCAAGGTCTCTCGCTCTTTTTTTCATGCTTCTTTTCCTTTGTCTAATCTCTCTTTCCTGTATCGTCACACAAATTGAAATTCAATAGGGATTTGATACCCTCTCCACCCAAATGGGTTTGTCGCCGGATCGATTCAAGGGTTTCTCTCTCTGCAATCCCAGTCCGTAGCTTCACAGTATCTATTTGGTTTCTCTCTATTTTCCTTTAACTTTTCTGTTTGTTTGATTAGGAAACTACAATTGAAAGGAAATAAATTTGGAACGGAAAATGGATAAAAAAAAAATCCTTGCTTTGATTTTTCTATGGTTAAAGTACGTCTCTTCCAGAATGATTTATTGCCTCTCTTTTTATTCCCATTGTTTTTTTAGGTTGGTTTCCATTAAAAAGTTAATTTATAGCTTAGGGACTTTAGACAAATTGTTCCTGCTAAATGGGCTTTTAGTTGAGGTATATGGGGAAAATGACAAATCCGTGTTTTCTTGAGCTTTAGCTCATTTGCACAATAGGGGAAACCAGCCTAATTACCTAGGTATTGGTCTGGTAATTATATGAATTTGGCATTTCAGTTTGAGGTTTAAGGGAAAGGATGGAGACTTTGTGTGATTGTGTAACTTGGTTTTGTTGGCACTTAATTTGCTTAATGATTCACCTCTTAGATTCTTTCCGGGGTTGGCTCCCATTGGTTAGAATTACAAGTTTATGTATCTACTTTGGTAAATTATTTGAACGAAGGCAATATTATCAATCATGGGTTGGGCGGGTCTTAGCTATCACTTTTGTTCTCTCCATTTTATGATTTTAAGGAAAGAAGTAGGAGAAGCAACAGAAGTTGGTAGTCAAGTTTCTCAAGTTTCGGTCTATAATTTTTATTATTTTTATATGCTTCCTTTGCAATTTTTAGTTCTTCCTAATTAGTTCTAGTCGGAGTTGGACAGTTATTGCTTTTCCTATGAAACAACCATATGGTGCTTGAGTGTTTTCTTTTCCTATAAAAGTATTCTTTTCCTATAAAAGTATTCCTTTCGATTGTTTCTTCATTATAGTTTCTCACTCAAACACACCGATTTGGCATATATCATGATTTGTTGAACTGCAAACTCAACCGAGGGACTAAAAGACACAAGTTCACAGCATGAAGGGGCACCAAAGACAACTCTGCTACATGGTGAAAGTTCTGACCCGAGGTAGACTTCGTGGATAGTTTTGTAATGTTCAGTCAATTAATCTGCAGTCGCTTTTCTATTGGCATTTGGCAAATCGTTGCGTCATTGTTCATAATGAATCAAATGAATATTTTGCCTTTTCAAGTATTAGAGGGCTAGACATTTTGGATTACAAGTTATCCATCCCAAGCCTTACTTTTGCTTTTCCATGGCTGCAGAATGTATCTTTTTTTGGATATTCGAGGAAGACTTTGACAGAAGAAGATCTCAAATCCATGAAAGAATCAACTCTTACTTGCCGCATTGATCATCAGTTGGTCTTTCTACCAAACCAAGTGAAGGTGTGAACCAAGAAGGGATAACATACTACAAGTGGTGAAGAACTAAAGCAGTGGTTCAACCAATTAAGTCCCAAGTTGTGCTCAGCATCGCGGAGAATCAGAGATCCATTATAATGGTCTCCGTGCAACTCAAACAAAGATGTTGAATCAATAGGTGGCGAAGAAGAGTAGAATCATTTGATAGCAAATAAAATGGAGATGGAGATGTAATTACTAGGTCTATTTGTCCTACAATTAAAATAATGGAATGTAATCTATTTTTGTTTTGCAAATGAGGTTTAAACCATTAGAGAAGAGAATGTACTCTTATTTATTTTGCATGTGAATGATAATTAGCCTACTTATTTATTTGGCTTGTGAATGGTGATTTAGAATGAAAAATGCCCGGCGTGGGCTTGTGTGTAACTTGATGCTATTCCTGTTGTTGTTCTTGTTGTACTGATTAAGACACAAGACTTCGAGTTATGACCAAAAAGAGGGGAGACTCTGTCGAAATTTTTCCAGAACCTACCTTTGGTTTACCTTGGAACCAAACTTATGTATTTCTATACAGCATTGCAACTACATAATTTCAAAAACTAGGACCAAATTCAGAACTAAATTCAGAATAGATGACGTACACAAATTGAGTCAATATGGAAGAACAACTACATACTTTCAAAAACTAGGACACGGAGCCGTGTCCGACACGCTTGCGATACGGATCAACAGTTCCATTGCATACCACAGATTCCATTTCATACAACATTAGCAAAATAATTTAAGGCTAGTAAGGGATTCTTACATGAAGCAAAAATAGAAATGCATACATTATAAATTAGTTTCCAACAAAATACAAGAAACTCCCTACATCAACAAGTCTTTTACTTTTTGCTGTTATCTCTTGCATTCAACATTTCTGTAAAAGAGATTTGTCCTCCTTTCCAACTCTGCCCTTGACTTTCTATTAAACTTAATTGCCCTTCTCCCCAAACTTGACTACTCGTGATACTTAATTGTCCTCTCCAAACTTCACTATTAAATAAACTTGGCATGTTACATTGTGAAGTTGGAAAGTTGTTAAAAAATTGGTCAAAGCCTGCTCCAGTTCCACCTTGTGCCATAATTGGGAGGAAGGCTCCGCCTCGTGCCATATTTGGGAGGATGGCTCCGCCTTGTGTCATACTTGGAGAAAATGGGAGGATAGCTCCACCTTGTGCCATAGTTGGTCGCATATTATGGGGCATCATGTTGGGCCGCAGAAATTGCTCTACAAATTGCTTCAAGGTCGTTTTCGAATTGATGTAACCGTCAAAATAAGAATTCATACTCTCACTTCTCTATGCGGATGGCATTCCCGCCCAAAATACATCTTTCACAAAAGCTGGCACCCATCGGTTCCTCTCTAAGTACAACCCATGTAACCATTCATTATCTTGAAGTTCGTACTTTTTGATGAACTTCTCCCAAGCATCCTCAAATTCATCTTTGATAAGTGAATCATAAACCACACTTTGCAAACAAGGTGAAATTGATTTGTATGCGTCGTACTTTCCCAATTTTTCTGGCACCTTTTTCAAGATGTGCCATATGCACCACCGGTGTCGGGTGTTAGGAAATACGTCTTCTATAGCATTCTTCATAGCCATACATTGATCGGTAATAATTGCCTTGGGAGCACAACCCCACATGCATGTCATCCAAGTCTTAAATAACCACGAGAATGACTTGGTGTCTTCATGAGATACGAGTCCACATCCCAATAATATCGACTGGCCATAATGATTGACGCCTACAAATGGAGCAAAAGGCATATCATACTTGTTTACCAAGTATGTTGAAATGTCACAACACCACTAAACTCCTTGCGAGCTGCCCTACTCCTTGCATCAGCCCAGAATACATTCCTCAATCGACCCTCATCATCCAAATCCATGGCAAAAAAGAAGTCAGAATTGTCGGCTTTCATCTTCATGAAATAACTATGCAGCGCCTCAGCATCTCCTTCAACAAGTAATTTATGTCGCTCCGTACTCAAAATAATTTTGACAATCCTTCTGATTATATGGAAGGTTATCATGCCGCGCCCCCCCCCCCCTCTCCCGCCTGAATCTGAAGTGAGTCATAAGTCTTATACAACGGAATCCCGGCTTTATCATTTAATATAAGCTTCCTTTTCACATGTTCATCAAGAACCCTATTGCTTTTGTAAAACTTGGACTTTTCCGAGCTATATTCATGATTGTGCTCCAAAGCAACTCGATTTAACCTCCACTTTCCATCTGGACATATAGCAAAATTAAGGCGAGCCGGACACTCAATTTTTGTTTGTGGCCGTAGTTTGACCGGATTGGCTGTTTTGACCTTTGCCTTTCCACCGCGACTACATTGAAAAGTAACATTCCTCAAGGTTCCATCTCTTCCCTTCTTGTTAGTTCTTTTAGCCACAACAAACCCATTTGCTTTAGCATATCTTGAGTAAAATAGATAGGCATCATTTGGTGTATCAAATATCATTCCCTCCTTTGGTTGCTCAACTCTATCTTTAAAATTTTCTGTTTTCTCCTTTCCATCTTCATTAGTACATATCTCATCACACTCTTTTTTAGAAGAACCACTCGATACCTCTTCTTCATCTGCATTGTATCCACTCCAGACCTCCTCTTTCTCATTAGTATCTATCTCATCTTGATTCAATGATCGAGGAGGCACTGTCGAAGGAACGGAATCTGGCGACATCGGAAACATCACCTACATGTTCAACAATTAACTAAGGTCGATAAGTTTTATCACAAGATAGGACACCAAATCAATAACGACTTCATGAGATTAAAAAAAAAGGGCCAAGTCATGCATCATTTCACAACAAAATTAATTTTTTCACCAATAGGCATTAATAATTTCAGTTAAACAAAATCTTTAATTTCAGTTAGACAGGAAACCCTAATTTCAGTTAAACAGGAATCCCTAGATTAAATAAAATGAAGCATGGGTTTTAGCCTTTTAGGGTTAATGCTAAGTCTTCACAGCTAAAATAAACTCAGATTGATACACTAATTTTTGTGGGTTAATGCCAAGTCTTCACAGCTAAAATAAACTAAAATTGATACACCAATTAAGGCAACTAAAATATCTCACTCTCAAGCTGCCACAAATCTCGCACTTACGCCACCATCGGGCTCCATTATCAATTTATGGCAACAAACGTGAAATTATCAATATTCCGTCCAAAAGAAAAAATCCTAAAACAGTACCTATTCATTGAATCAGAAGAGAAGTCCAACAAGAATGATAACAAGCGTTAAAAAAAAATGAGACTTCGAGATGTACACAAATGGTGCTCATGGCGTCGGTGCTCGTGGTGTCGCGATTTTCACGAAGAGTTGGTTGCCGGAGGTGGAGCCGGTGGTGGTGGTGGTGGTGGGTGTGGCCGGTGGTCCTCCTCCTCCTCTTTCTCTCTCTTCGTGGTTTTCCAGATGGTCTGATTTGGGGCCGGGGGTTTAGAAGAAAAGGTTTGGTTTGGGGGGAAAATAAAAACAGTTCATCTAATATCAACCCACTGGGCGGATGGCTGGAAGACGGTAAAATAAGGGACTTAAATTGACTGCACAACACGTGTCTATGCTCTGACATCTTTTATGCCAACTTTAAAAATCTCAGACTAACCTTTGCTTTTTGTACTGTCATATCTTGTAGAATTTCCATTTTAGCCTTCATTCCTTCGCCGTCCCTAACCAATTCCCTGTCTCATACAAGAACCCAGCTCCACTCTGAAGGCGCTTCCCCAATTTTCTCTTCACAAAACCAATACTATTTTGAGAACTCTAACAAAATTGATTCCCAAATTTATCAAGTGCTTGCCTCCCCAATTCTAATATACTTGGTTTAGCACCGAATTGTGCCTAACAGTTGATTAATGCATCTCTCTTCTATGTCTACCACTTCCCATATTAATTTTGACTATGGCATAAATGGAAGAACAAGAAGGCCATAGCCAAAGAATTGCACAAATCAAAACAAGCTAATCACCAACCCAATCAAAGTGACATCTATCCTTCCGCTATATCAGTAAAAAAAAACAACTAGAAATCAGATCTAGATCTATAAAAGAAGAAAACCTTGAGTAATCTATGGAAGAAGAAAAAAAACAGGGGAGTAAAACCCATGTTTGTTGTCGATAAAAAAAAGGCCCCATATCTGTTGAGCTATGCGAGAAAGAGTACAGGCAAGAGTGAGAGAACCATATTCCCTCCTGTTTCACACATCCAACTGGGCTATCAAACCCATAAATTACAGAGTTCAATAAAAAATAAGATGAAAGTGTAGTGCTATTTTTTTAGATGATGCGTACACGATGGGGAAAATTGAAAATCGCAAAGAAAATGTAATGGAGAGACGCCGGAAAAAGCCCCCGCCAGATTTTAGGAACAACTTGGCTATTGGGGATCGTCAATGCCGAGAGAGAGAGTAGTTGGGTGAGGCAACATTATTAAGTCGGGGCTATTTTTGTCATTTTGTTCACCACTTCAACAATTTTGAATCTGTCAGTGCATTGAAGAAGCCGTGACTAACGCGCTCGTGACAATCACTATGGTCCGCCCATTGGGGTGACAGTAGCTTTTCCCAAACAAAAATTCCAGCATTTTGTGTGTTTTTTTTTTTTTACTGCTGACGTGGGGCCCACCGCCACGTCAGCGTCGGAAAAGAACTGAAAAGAGGGACAGGAGAACAGAAGAAACAAAAGAAGCTTCAAAAAAAAAAATTTTTGCGACAATGGCCGAAGCACCAGACGAAAACACAATCGCAACGCCATCGCCACCCCCTTCACACAGCGATTACTCCACATCTCTATCGCAATCCAGAATCCCAGCCGACGCCACGCCATGGATCGATTACGCGGTCGAGCAGGCACGTGTGGCGCAGAAGACCGTCGAAGAAACCCTAGACTTCGCGATTTCCACCACCAGGTCTCGCCTCGATCGGTTTCTGTCCACCGGATCGGCTCACCTCCACACGACTGTCGTGAGTTTCGCCACTATCCGTTCGGTTATAAATTCTTTTGATTCCTGTCAAAATTTAGGGCTTATATATCTTATATATTTGTGTTATCGTGCATTTTACGATTTAGATAAGGAAAAGTGAATTTGCATGTGAATTGTTTGTTCCCACGTCTATTTCCAGTCCTTATTATGTGTTTGATTGGATGATTTAAAAAGTTAAAATCTGGTAAAATATTGATTCGATACGGGAGGCTTCAGTGGTAATTCTTCATTGATAAAAAAAAAAATGGTAGTAATTCTTAGAAAAAAGGAAGAGAAGAAGATATCTACTTAACCAGAAGAGAACTTTTAAATTTATGCTTTCTGATGCTCTGGACTAAGAATGAAGGAAGCACGGTAATGTGCACATAAATTGATTTGGGTCTCCAGGCCTGCTTTCTCTGATGCCTTTCGGCTTTGATTTGGGGGTATGGTTCCGCAACAAAACGTCCATTTAGCTTCTTGGTTCTTGGAGGTACAGGGGGCCACTTTATCAGTGGTATTCTAAGAGCAATCACTTTGTGTATATATTGTCAAAGGTTAGGTCTGTTTTCAATCCTCCCCCGCCTATACCCCCAATGATTGAGGACTAGATGGGTTCTTTTATTGTTTGTTGTAGAGAACTTTTAAAGTACCATGTTTCATGCTGTGTTGGACTGTGTTGTTTAATTATGGCAAAGCGTAGAGTATATCAGTATATGAACTTTGAAGTCTTAGGTTGTTGTGTCCTTTTATGATATGGATAAGTGAAAGTGGTTTTGTATTCGGATTGTTTTTCAACACAACACAACACTTACTTTCAAACATTTTTATCCAGTTGTTTGAGAAAATTGATGACTTACAGAAAAAACTTATCTGACCATTTTTAATGCAGGAACAAAATGCTCCAATCCTTGCTCTTTCAAACATTTTATCAAATCTTTTGAAAGGAATCCCGAGTTTTCCCAAAGAACTTCTTTCACTTAGGTGAAAAACATGGTTCTCCTTCATTTGATAGCAATTTATGGGGATACATTTTGAGTCATTGTTTCGTCTTATTTAAAGTTCATATAAGATTTGGATGATTGGAATGCTCATGTGGCATATAACGTGGCAAAGCCATCATAAGTTAGGATTAGTTTCGGCCACACAACAGTAATTCCCCAACACAAATGTGCAATATGTAGGTAAAAAGTCTGGGCTATGGGAGGATTTGGTATTTGGTTTTCTTTTCAGGGGGCCCCAATCAGTAAAGATACAAGTTCTCGTATTAATTTGTTTTATTTTCTGAGTTTTGTCATCAATCAACATGGTCCAATGTTGTTTTGACGTATTGGTAGGTTGATATGTGTTCGATTTAATCTGCTGTAGGACTCTCTGCAAGATTTGAAGTCTGATTACGTGGTTTATGAGGATATGGTCTTTGGGAAGATCAAAGGTCCATTCTGCTTATATATCTCAATACTTCTTCTAACTCGCACTACAATTATCATGGTTCCAGTCTCAATATTTTCCCTGGTTTTTTCGGTCACAATTTCATTTGCAGAGGGTATTATTGTTGCCGCTTCTCATCCAGTGGCTTCATGCAGTGCTGCTGTTGGCTTGGGATTTCTCGCTCTAAAGAGTATGCTCTACTGAATTTGTATTGATTTACATTTGTTTCAGTTAGGTTCCGTGATATTCTTGAGGTCATCAGTACTATTTGGCGTTGCTTATTTAAAACTAAAAACTCTGGTAGTAATTTGTAACTGTAATATATCCATTCATGCTATACTTGCCTCCATGTTTGATTGGTGAAAAAGTACGTTGTTTTTGTCAATGTCTAAGAATATCCTTTGCATTTCTCAGCAAGAAAAATGAAAAATTGAAAGAATTTGAGTTAGTCTTTTTATCTTCTTCTTCAATTCGAGTTAATCCATCCACCCTAAGGGAACTTCTTCTGAACATTTGGTGGCTAACGCAATGGGCTTATTTACTACTTGCAGAGCCGAGGCGTTTCTTGTACTACAATACTTTGCGACTTTTTTCCAATGAAGAGGTAAGCGTTGCTTTTCAGTTGTCTGGTTAGCATTAAATTTTCTCCAACCTAATAAAATGTCTATGTCCTTTGTGTGCATCGCTTGTTTGGTAGTTCAAGTTGATTGATTTGTTGATCATGAACGAGCACGTTACCTTGTACGAATGTGGTGAAAACTGGATAAAAATGTGTGCTGTTCTCTTAGAAGTATAATAGTAATCCAATAAAGTAATGTAGGCGATGTCAGATACAGAAAGGAGACACAAGGTTTGCGTTGTTTGGCCATAACCTACATCCACAAAAGGACATCAAAAGTACTATTTTCACTCAAGTTAATGCTACCATCGTTTTTGTGAAACAGTTGGGATAAAGATAATATCTTTGAGATATTTCTTATCTCTTACGTCTATCATAATCTTTTTTAATCCCTAGATAAATTTTATTCCCATCGGCGGCGTTGGCTGCATGAATCTTGTCTCTCCATTATGCTCTGTCAAGGGCTATATTATACCTTGAGATAACATTGCCTTTTTCAACTGCAATCATTACCTCTAACACGCTACCTCAAAATGGACATTTATCACATTTCTTTTCCTTTTATGTAAATTGCACTTTCTCAGTTGTAGTACCATGTTGAACTCCTGAAGCATAAAGACTATGCCAGGATAGAAAGCATGAGAAGCAACTTCAAGGTGTTATATATTCCATTATAGTTTAGTATGTCTTTGTTCTTCATTCTGCTGTGTTGGTACAGGCTTTGCTTTCTAGAGCTGATACGAAAGTAAAGGAATTGCGGCAATCAATCGATCTTTTAAAGGCAGAAAGCGAAAAGTTAGAGGTTGTTTGCGTTCTCTTCAGTTTGATTGCTTCCCTTCTGTTTTAATTGATGATTAGTCTTTCAAGTCATGTGCTGGAATTTCAATGTTGGGTCTCACACGAATGAGTTTGTATTTTTTATATTTATTCTCTCTCTCTCTCTCTCTCTCTCTCTCTCTCTCTCTCTCTCTCTCTCTCTCTCGCGCTCATTGTTTCAATCATCATCATCTTGGTGTGATGCTTCTTAAGTACAACAATGTGTTCTATCCTATGGATCCAAACTTCTTCTGTTAGTTCAATGCTGGGAAACTTTGGATGCTTGGTCTCTGAAATAGTTAACTTCACATCTTCAAGAGATTCTAAGTTTATGATTAACGATGGCACTTCTTAACTTCAACAAAAGGTGCCAAAAGGTTTCCATAGTGGCCTGGAATTGGGTAAGGTTGTAGTCATGGGCTCAAATCGTGGAAACAACCTCTTTGCTTCTGGGGGTAAGGTTATGTACATCCCTAACCCTGCTGTTGTGGGAGTCCCATGCACTGGGTAGCCCTTTTTTTTGTTGTCTCCTTAAGGATTGATTCTTCAGAATCAGCGTTGAAGCATCATCTCCAGACAATCAGTTGTGTGCTAAAAGAATTGGATATCATGTGAAGTTTCAAGGTCCTAGCTTCCATGCCTTTAGTTCTCTTTGTCAGATTTGAAGAACAAAAAAAGTTTGTGGATATATCTTCTTCCTTTTGATAAAACATTAGCTCCAGAAATATGGAGAAACCAAAATAAGCAGCCAAGTTGCCCTTGGATGTGGAATTGTACTTACCATCCCATGTGGTTTATTCGTCTTATAGTTATGTCATGGATTGTACTGGCTCGCGTTATAAAAACTAAAACAATCAATGCAATTTGCTTCATCTGTATTTTATATGAATTTTAGTGGTCATGAGAATCTGAACTTGCAAATGAAAATAGAAGGAATGCTCATCAATGGTAAGAAAAGGACCACAAACGATTATAACTCTAACCTGCCCAGCAGGCTAGAATTAAGGGCGCCTTAGGTTGCATTTTGTCTACATCCCATTCTCATTTTGTAATTTCTCTTTTTCAAGCTTTTGAAAGTATTATTGGGGAAAATTTCGGAACACTATGGTTTTCTATCCATTCCAGTTTTTTATTCTATTCGAGATTTGGAGAACCTCAGGATTATGTTATATAGTTAGTGAACATTAGCTAATCTGTAACTTAAGTTGTCTTGGGATCTTTTTGTCAAAAATATTACATTTTTTTTTGTTTTGGGTATGGAGAACCAAAAGTAGGTCTTGTTTTAGGAAAGTTAGCTTTTCTGTTTCTAGGATATATTTGTCAAGTCATTTCCTCTTTGCCCCGTTGACAGAACGAGTTTTGGAACTGTTTTATGATGCATCCTCATTTGTTCGCCTTTTCCACCTCAGGGGTTGGGGTGGAAGAAGTGTCGAATTATTGAATTTCTATCAATGGAATAAAAAAAGCATGCTCATTTTGAGTGGAACTCTCTTGAAAAGATATTAGTTGTTTTTGGAAATTCTTTTAGTGTGCTTGTCACACATTGCACTCTTCTTCTTGTTATGATTTACTAGCTATGAACTTGTGGGATTTCGTCATTTTAAACTACGAGCTTTGAAAAGAGCGACTGAGTGAGTAATGCTCTGCTTACATAGGAAACTTTCAAACTGATGTGGCATGCTGTTAATGCCTTCTTTTATGTGCCATATCAGTTTGTAAATGGAGCTTTCATAGAGACTTTAGATGTCTCATTTCCTTAATGTGGAAAACATTATATGGATTCTTGTTTCAGAAGAGGGCACTGCAAGCAGAAGAGGAACTTACACGAGGACGGACCAAACTCAGGTTCGTGTCTATAGATGGTGTGAAATGTATTGTACAAGGGATATTTCATGGACTTATTTTCTTGTCCAAACTTCTAAACTCTGTACAGACAAGCAGGGAAGCAGATCCAAGGTGTCGTTCGTTCAGCTTATAAGATTGAAAGACAAGCAGGGGGTATGAGATCTCTGTCAGAATTACTTAAATGAACAAATCGAGTTTGTGTGGCAAACGTTTCTGGTTTATGTGGTCTCTTAATTTTCTATGCTTTGCATCAGGCTTAAAAGACGACCTTGGAGAACTTCCTCGCAGAGAAGCATCTAGATTTCGATCCCAAGTAGGTTTCTTGATCATTAATACATTGATCTTCTGGAATTTGTGTCCTTAAAACTATTTCTTTCAATCCCGTTGTATTCTTAGATTATTTTATGTTTTTAAACAATCATATTCCTGTGCTAGATAAGTAAAGAATTTTGTTGGCTTGTCAGTGTAAGTGTTGGTGATTGTTTTCTTGTAAAATTTTAAATGGAAGTTTTGATCTTGAAAAAATGTTAAATTGCAAGATAAGGTAGTTTATTGCACGCAGAAGTCCCAAAAGATTCTTTAAAAGTTGGAGAAGACAATTTTAGATGCTTGTTTTGTTATGTCACCACCATCCATGCTTTCTCGTGTACACTAGAATATTACATTAGAGGACTGAAATGTTACTGGGATAGGATTACTTTTTCATAATTGAGCATCATCCTTCCGGTACTAGATCACGTGTCACGTTGATGGAAGGGGGTAGTGTTTTGATTAAAGCCAAGAGCACTTTTTCTTCTTTTGCAATCACAAATCTGTTATAATTGGTATTTCTGCTGGGAGGTTCGAAGTAAGTGAGTGGATCTGACAACAATACTGGAATAGGCAAGACTTTATTTGCCCGAAAGGTTTTGCATGTTTGGGAGGAAGAATCCTATCTCATTTGTGCGTTCATAGGTACTAAGACATGCCAACTCTGGGATGTAGGATTCTAGTTATTTGTGTTTCTCATTTTCTCTCTCGTTTCCCCATCCTGCCGGGTCAATGACAGCCTCTTTACATTGACATACATTTTGTTCCTTGCATTTTGACTTCTCATTTTGAGATAAGTAGCACAGACATGAACACACAACTTGACATGAACCTGAAACACGGTGACACAAGGATTTTCACAAAAATTCAGGGCATGACATGTAATGACAAGTTAAAATTGTGTGTAATTTGTGTTTCACATATATGCGAACTTTTCTCATTGACAGTGCGAGGTGCAACATTGCACTAGTTAAAATTTAAAAGACTACATAACTTAAAGTACCATTATGTTATCCATATGTAATTGCATCATATCATAACCAGAAAGACAAGCCATGTAAGCATTATTCCGTCAAACCATATGGGATATAACATGCATCATCTAACACAATCTCTGCACAGATACTAAGTCTGAAGGGCATGGGGTGAATAAGTATTATTTGCTTCATGTATGTCTCAAGTATCTAACTGATGGAAATGTGTGGCCCTCAAATATCTAAAGAGTGTCCACTCCTAGAAAGAATAAGAACAAAAATAGTCAACTACATTGAAGTCTCCTCGTTTTATACATGTGGAAATAGTCAACGCTGTCTAACTGTACTGCAACATGAGTTCCCATAAAATCAAATGGTACAACCATTGATTATGTTCCTTTATTCTGAAACTGCTTGTCATATTTTCTGGTTCTTAGGTTTCTAATCTTGCTTCGGAGGCAAAAAGAGAAAGGAACACTCTGACCAAGGAGGTTTCAAAGATCAGCAACTATGGAATCTCAGTCTAATATTGACCTATCCCCGCTTCTGTTCCTTGTGAGGTGAAGGTAATATTCTTACAAACGTCCAGTCTGACATAGTAAGATGGCCCCTGTTCTTCCTTCAAAGTGCCTTTGGAGCATGTGGTTTTGAGGACTAGTTCTTCTTAAGACGATAAAACAAAAAAAAACTTTCCTTATTAAACTTGTGGCTAGGTGTTTGATGCAAATGAGATGCCCTTGCATCGCGCTTGAGTTGGAATGTTGTTTTGATCCTACCTTCTCAAAGCTTTGGTTTTGTACAGATTTTGAAAGCCTCAGTTACCTTCACGAGCTTTAATTTTTGCAATTTTGAAGTGATTACATAGTTTTGATTTGATCTATGATGAACTTAGGTATTTCTATTAGGTGGGGAAGTGAGACAACTGTATGTTGTAATATTAACATAGCTGCATCACAATTCTGTTGGATTTGATGTATGGGTTCCCAATTTGGGAACAATAAGCAAATGTCTATGTTGCCTGAGAATCTGTGATTTGAGGAATGCCAGATCAACTTTTCCAGTATTCATATTGTTCCTCTTACCCATAGTTCAGTTTGTTTTCCTTATGCTGTAGCTAAATGGTCTGCTTTTTACTCAAGTTGATGGGGACCCTTTCTTCGTAGAGTTTCGAGTAGGGTTTCCTCCCATTGTTTGCCCCTCGTACCCTTTTCTGCAATACAAAACAGACAAGGAAATCTTGGAGTCCTATTTTTCTCAAAGATCTGGATTTCATCTAATCTCCTTCCCTGAGACCCTGAAGTCGAAATATATGTCTCTCACAAACTGTTAGAGGCATACCGGAGGGTTGAGATTGAAAATCTGATCAATTACTTGAATTTAGATTTAGAAATTCGTACTAAAGAAATAGGACTCCAGGGCCTCCTTTATTCTGGCAGGCGAAAAGACACAGATTTACAACATAAGAAATGATACATGTGGTGTATGGATTTGCATTCCTCTTTTGCAAGGATAGGTTTCACTATCTAGAACAGGAGATTGACAGATTCTCTTTCATCCAATGTTGTAGGATAAGTAACGTCTATGATGCTACTACATGACAACCACATAGGAGGCAAAGATGTCTGGTGAAATTTTCTGATGTCAAGTAACGGTTGCCTTGTTCTTTTTTTTCTTTATATAACTATTATAATGGTGTTCGGAATTTTGTCCCAGCTAAACCTTCGGGTGTGTACAATTTTCTTATCTCACGTAGATCAAGTTAAAAGTAAAATTTCGTCCTTGTAATATTCAGACTTGAGACTTTACATCCAGAAGTTTCTCTAGCTAATTGTGGCAACCTTGTTGGTTAATGCAGTATCTACCATATAAATGTTACTCCACATGATCAATGATCTCTTTAAGATTTTGAACCTGCGCTTGAGTCACTTGAGGGTTGTTTAATCCAAAGCAAAGGCTATTAATGTGAAACTTACACAGGCATATGCCATAGATCTTTGAGGGATTGGATAACGTCTTTGTGCATGCATGTATGTATGTCTAGAACAATGAAAAAGTCTAGCATATACCAGCTAGTTGATTGGGATAGTTGTGAGAATTAATGAAGGGGCGATTTCATGGCCTTCTAATGAAATGGTCATTTACCTAAATTGGGGGATAATAGATGGTTCTACTTTTTATGTAGTAGTATATTTTTGTCACTTTTTAAATGCACCAATAGATTGAAATAAGTATTTATTTCTCCCTCCGTCTCATTTAGGTGGGAAGAGGACTACTCATCTCGGCAAATTGCTTATCCGACCAAATAACTCTAAAGAGAGGCTCTTAACTCTCTTGTACTATTAATTAAACTGTTACCGATGTTCAATTTCTTATTATCTTCTTATTCTCTCTCTCAATTTGTCTCTCTTCCCTCCCACTGGCATATGAACTATCTACCCACACATTTACACGTTCGTACCGTGGGCCATGCGATATTTCTAGCAAACAAAATATCTATGTTAAAAATGATGTTAATGTTCATACAGCATAATTTGTGGTGCGCAAATAGTTATGAGGCTCCGTTTCAGAAAATTTTTTAAAAAATAAGCAACTTATTTCACATTTTCAAATTCAAAAATAATGTAAATGAAAAATAAATTATCAATTTTTTTTTGCATCGTATAAAAAATTTTATTGAAATCTTTCAAATAAGATTCATATTACATATTTTTTAGATTTTAATAAATTCATAATTTTTGAACTTAAAATTGTCTTCTTAAAAAATAAATTTTTTTTTCTGTTACGAAACAGGACCTAAGTATGAGAACGCTGCATAATTACTCGTACGTAGGTGTGGAGAGTTTTTTTGTAATGTGTACCAATATGGAGAGAGGACTTAACTCAGCTTTATCTCTTAGGAGCAACTTTACCAACAAAGTTAAATTAGTTTTATAGCCATTTTAACTCATCAAAAGATGAAAAGTAGCCCTACTCTAGATTACGTATACAAAAAACTAAAATGAATTTGTGAACAGTACTTTGGCACTTTTACCTAACAACTGTTCACCAAGTATGTAATATATAATATTATTTTCTCTCTCCTCTCTTCGTCCCTCTCTCTTCCAGTTTCTTCTTTTTAAAAAAAAATTGTACTTTGGTGCACTGTTTGAGAAAGAAAGAAATATATTTTAATAAATGATAAGTTAAATAGATAGTGTTGATATGATATTGAAAGAAATATGAATAATTAAAATAGAAAATATATACTGTTCATAAATTTTTTTACACTTAATCACTGATAAACTTGCTCTGACGGATCACGTGTACCGTCACTCTCACCGCACAAACCATTTACTCTCTCTCTCTCTCCCCCTCTCCTCATCCCTTGCCAGATTCCAGTGGTGGTTGAAACTTTTAAAACCGTCAGTCAGTAAACAAAGATGCTACTCACGTAACAATTTAAACATAATAACTTATACAATTTCTCACATATATATAGAGTCTACACATAATAATATGTGTGAAGCCCACATACATATAAGAAATTATGTAAATTATTGTGTTTAAATTATTGTGTGAGTATCATTATTGTCAGGAAAATTGAATTAACTTCGGCTGCAAAAACGAAAGAAATGAAAATTGTACTCCACTATTGCAGGAGTACTAAGTACTAGAGAGAGAGAGAGAGAGAGAGAGAGAGGGGGTTTTCTCGATACGATAACACTGGGGAAATACTATAATCGGATCAGATCAAATCAGAAGATCACTAGAGCGACGATCCTGACAGCTGTCCAGTCGCTGACGTCAGCAGACTTCGAAGTCACGGCGGCTGTGCTGCTGCTGTCGCCGGCGAATCTCCTCTTCTTCCTCCTCCTCCTCCTCCTCCTTCTGCCTCCGCAGCTCCATGACCTTCCGGTGAGAGTTGGAGTGCTGAGTCAGCACGAACGTCGGGCTCGCCGCTGGCCTGTACTCCGGCACCAGCCGCCCCGACTTGTACCGCACGCCGCACGCGTTGCACAGCGTCTTCGGCCCCAGGGGCCCGGCCCGCCACTGCGGCGTCTTCTCCGACGCGCAGTGCGTGCACCGTCGCGCCGAGTTCTCCAATGGCGACGGCGAGTGGCGGTCTCCGGTTTGTTCCGACGAACTCGGCGAGCTCTCGTTTCGCTTTGACTTCGACTTTGCGACAGTCCGAGCGGTAGATCCGGGCGAGGAAGTCCAGGTTTGGTTGAATATTGTAGGTGCTGCTGCTCTCGACCGTTTGCTGCGTGATCTGCCGTGGGATGACGCGTCAGGTCGGAGATTGACATTTTCGGCCAAGGAGTTTGACGGGAAATAAGTGAAGGAGTCGTCAACGAAATTCGAGAGCCACTCCAGTTCGGCTACATCATCACTCTATACAAATATATCACCAGCCAAAAACGTAATGAGTTGACGTCACGAATTAATTGAAAAATTATTTCAAGTTTTATTCAATTCAATTAAGAGAAAATGTGAACAGTATACTATAGAAAGAATTTTGAAAAGCATATTATATGGACGAAATTCGAGATTTTAACTAGGTGATCGAGCAAGAGCCCGTGAAACAAACAAAGACGGAGGACTGTAGTAAGATTGTGCTTACTGGGACGCAGAGGTCGTGGGTGAAATCAGCAGAGTAGTACTGGTTCGCATTGCAGTGGCCACCAGTAGCCGCCGCGTAGTTGTTCTCGGAGTAGTACTGGACGCTGGCCGAGTCGGTGGTGGTGAAAAGTTGGTCGTTGGAGAAGTCCAGAAGGTCGTCAATGGGAAAACACTCCGCCGCCGACACTCCGTATACATCCATCTCGGACTCGGAGGAAGTGGTGGGTTTTACACGGGGATCTCTCACCTCTCTAACTAGAGAGAGAGAGAGAGAGAAAGTGATGGAGAGAGATAGAGATAGAGATAGAGAGAGAAGTAAGGGTTCCCTGGGGCTGGGCTTGATATACTGTTACGCCGCTGGGGAGAGAGAAAGAGGGAGAGAGTGCGTGATCACTCCACTCTCGCTCACGTTACTCTCGGAAAATTATTGAATGCTTTTAAGGCACCGTTACGTGGTACTCTAAATTTTTTTTTCATCACATATTTATGTTATTTTTGTTACAATTTTTTTGTAAAATTCACACAAATGTATAATAAATAAGAGTTTGATGCACCACAGCCCAAGGGTGGAATAATTACTAGTTAATTAGGGGTACTCATTTTAAAAATCTGTGGGAACTGACACCAGCCAAGTGCGGGTTGGTTCATGCAATCACCGACAAATGGGCTCCCCACATGCTTATACGACTGCAATGCCAACCACGCAAAAAAATCTAAAGGGACCATTTTTTGTACTTAATTTTAGGGGGGAAATGGTCAGGTCGGGTCGATTTTTGGGTGTTCAAGACCGAACTGATCAGTTCAGAATAATGTAGCTGGAAACCAATCCCGACACGAAAAAACAATGGACCGGAATTGGTTTGGGTGTTTCGATCCAGTCATGTTTTTTTCGGTTTTTCAGTCCGGCATTAAGATTGAAATGAACAATTGATATATATGTTTTTGGATCTAAGATGGACGGTTTTGATTGATCTATCCAAATCGGTATGGTTTTGGAGTATATCGGATTGGATCGTTCCGTTCCGAAGAAATTTCCAAGTAACTTAGACCGAACCGAAAATTGATCAGTTCGGTTCGATCCAAATTGAAGCCAACTATACCCACCCTTACCCGACCAAAAATCGAACCCATTGATCTGTTTTTTCGGTCCGTCGATCTCTATTCCAGATTTGGACTCACATTTTTGCCGAATTTACCACATCTACATAATTTAGTTTTCTTGTAAAGTGTGTAGTGGGCCGAAAAGGGACTGTAGCTCGCCCCGTACACAATACTGTTTCAGATTTGTTTGGTTGAGAGTTTTTAGTTTAGTTTTGGTAGTGGGTAGAGAGAGAAATAGAGTAATGATTGAAGATAGGGGTAATGATTGGAAAGAGATAGAAAGAGATGTGAAAGTAATAATTGGAAAAATAGAGTAATGATTGGAGAAAGAGGTAGGGTAATGATTAAAAAACAAAACTAAAACAAAACTAAAATGGCAAACGAACAGCCACAATGTTTGTTGATTTATTTCGCTAAAATAAGTACTCTATTCAGGCATATTTCAGCTAAATAATCTTTCAGAATTATTTCAAGTTTTTATTTTAAAAAATCGTATTTGTTAATTTTGCGCAATGTTTTGTGAATTATGAATTCGTCTCGACAAAAGAATATAAAAATAAAAAATTATGTTCAAGCCTAATTTTTTTTTGAATAAAGACTTAATATGTCATGAATATGATATTTTACTTTTTCGATTCCTCTGATTGATATAACCAATAATTCAAAAAAATATTAGTGCAAAATAATTAAATGCAAAAAAATTAAATAAAGAAAAGAAATGATCCTCCTAAATTATTTAGCCAAAAAACATGCCTCATATTTTTCGCTAACTGATGGATTTTGCTATCACTCGTAACCTCTTTTTCCCAAGAATCGGAGGCAACACCGTCCGCTGCACTTGTTGTGTTTTCTTTCTTTTATGTGTTATTGTTGTTTTATTTTTTTTAATATATCAAGTTCATGTTCTTTCACCAAGAAAATACTCCATTTTTTCTTGTTAAATTTGGAACTCTTTTGTTGTCACTCGATAGATGTTTAATCTATTCCTAAAGGAATGAGGATAAGGTATTGTCGCTAAGCGGTATACGGATAAGACAAGTTCTAAGGGCATACACCACCAAATCAAGTATTCGCGCTTCTTGTCAGAATCGAACACACGCTCAATTTTTAAGTGAAAGAAGTGAGAAAATATTATTGATCTACAAGCCCATTAGCCTCTAATGGTGGATTTAGCTATAGTGTAATTGGTGGAGTATTATCCTAGCTGTCAAAAAGTGCAATATGGGTAGAGAGTAGACAACTTTTTGCGGGTTCCCGAGTCCCAACCTATGGTGAAGACACGTGTTGGAAGGGACCACTGACCTTCTGAACAACAAACAAGAGAGAGAGAGAGAGAGAGAGAGAGAGGGTGAGATATTGCCAGTTGGAGCCAGCCGTCGGTACTCTTTCACTCTCTCTCTCTAGAAGCTAGCATCGATGAGATCAATAGCGGGGTGAGATAGCGACTGGACGCAGTTTAGTAGAACAGAAACCGGGTGAGATAGCGACTGGACGAAGTCAGTATAACAAGTAGTAGTAGTAGTAGTAGTGAGAATGGAAGCAAATCCCATTGGGCATTGGGCATAATATCCTATCTATCCATAATCCATCCATAACATAAATAAATAAATAAAGTTAGAAAAAGTAACAGTTTCGTACAGTTACTTTGTCGGTACTACAAAAGTGCGCTATATCCTCCTACGTGATTCTTCCTCATCCTAAAAAAAATGGATAAACATATCTATACTGGTTTACCTACACTTCACAAATAATTTCATTTTGGCCCCATTTGTTCCAGCCAGGGCCGGCTCTAACTTATTGGAAGCCGAAGTGAGATCAGAGATGTAAGCATGGGGCACCTTGTACATATTTTCGTATAAAACAGTACGAGTAAAAACTACTAAATCAACCTAAAAAAGGGCGCTGCTATTCGCAGTTTTTTATTTTCTCCCATAGCCCACTACATTTCAGTAAATGGTTGTTGAAAATCATACATAATATTTCGGTAAATAACTATTACAAACAAGATTATATTTCGGTAACTACATGTCGAAAATATATTCAACTCTCGGTAAACAACTGCCGAACATACATTTTCGGTAAATAGCTGTTGAAAAAAATATTATATTTCGGTAATTGAATGCTGAAAATATATCTCAATTTCGGTAATTAACTGTCGAGTATAATTGGAAATTTTTAACGAACTATGAGAAAAAATAAAGGGCTGCGAATAGTAGCGCCCCTAAAAAAAATGTACATAACCAAATTTCAAACCTTATTCTTTATAACAAGTGAAATACAATTTCAAACCCATTTCTTATATTATAACTTTGTCTCAATCCGTCAACCCAAGGTAAATGCTCCTAATGGTTGTATATGTGTAACTTTGTTGTATTTGTATGGACTTTTAAAGATGGCTTTTGAGTCAAAATTACTGGATAGAATCCTATATATTTTATTTACATATTTCATTTGATGATTGAAGTATATTTGAAATTGAAAACCAAAAGCAAAGCATTAAAAAAAAAGGTGAAGCTTTTGTTACTTTAGAAAGTCTTTAGCCAAAAACCCAATATGCTCTTATCCCCCCACTTTGGGTGTTTCCGGTACTAATTTGAGGAAAAAACATCAGCGATTTTACTATGTCGTTCACACAAATCAATAAGTTATGATATTTTACCATCTTGTTCACAAAATTTGTCAACAAATTTTTTTTTTTTACTGTGGTAACTCTACTCACAAATCCAGCTACAACTTATTTACTACGGGAAACAACTTGATATTTTTTAACGACTTATTCGTTATCAGAAACATCTAAGGCCATCCACAATGGTATAATCAAAAGCCAATTGTTGTTAAAGTTAACAATATTTATGCAAAAAATGGCTCACAATTGTAAAATCAAACTTAACAACATTCTTAGAAATAATCAAATTTTGGATTTTGAATGACCAATACTAGCAACCTTTTTCAATAATCAAAATTTGTAAACCTCACACCACATAAGTTAATTGGTTCCAAAATTTATATACACGCGTATTTTAACTAGTATTTTCTTCTTTTCTTCTTCACGTGCTCTATATCTTCTTCATTTCAACCACAAACTGTTTCTCTTTCTTTTCCTCCAAAAGTGAAGCTCATATTTCTCGATCATCTACAATTTAACTCATCGTTGCTGGATTAAGATATTTCATTATTCTTTCCCGTTTCTATTTTAGGCTACATTCTTATGAACTTAATTTAAACTTAACTTAAATCTGAAAATTGTCTTTATTTGAATTTTTTTTCGCATTTGTTAGTTTTGTATCAAACTTTTATGGGTTATTGATTCGTCTCGACGAAAGGAATCGAAAAAGTAATTTTTTTTTTACTTTTACCCAAGTATTTTGAGAAATAATCACTTTTTAGCCCAAAAAAAAAAAAATGACTAAAAAGTGGTTTTTTTTTTTGTTCCTCACCCTATGATTGAGTAAATAAAGAACCTTGCAACAACAAAAAAAAAAAAAGGAAGAACCTTGAATTCTTAAAAAGTTCAAGAACACATCTGATTTTTTTGAAAGATTAAGAGAGTGGTGGATTTGTGATATAGACTACAGGAATAGGAAGAAAAAAAAAGTTTTGGTGTTATTTTGATAGATAATACTAGGAAGAACACCATATATTCGATATATTTTTGCCCAAAAAAAAATTTAATGGAGGGAAGTGAATGGCGAGAAATAGAGAAGGAGAGAGAAATTGTGTGAAATTGTAGGGGATCCCTTGTTTTGGTTATGGACTAGAAGTGACCATTGTAAACTTCAATATTGTTAAGCTTAACAACCTCTTAAGTGAATAATCAAAAACTGATCTGTCAACTTTTGATTATTCATTTTTTATTATACCATTGTGAATGGCCTAACAACTTGATTGGAACAAATTTTTTCTTCAAAACTTACTCACTACCGAAAATAACCAAGAGCGTGTGAGAAAACAAACATGCTCTTCCATCTCTATGCAATGGGACAAAAGTGTCTTCCTGTCCTAAACTGAAATTCAATACG
>CM033792.1:25791817-25860978 GCA_019656835.1 Rhododendron ovatum | reverse complement strand
AGCTAAGCTAATAGAAGTTGGGTCCTTTCCTTAAGGCTCCGTTCAGTTGCCAGAAAAATACAAGAAAAGATGGAAAAATCAACTTTTCCATGATTTTTGTAGTGTTCAGTTGGCAGGAAAGTAGTGGGAAACATGTTTTTAAGTTTTCCTGCAGGAATTATTTTCCTGCAAAAGTGATCCTGCAAAAAACACAGGATTTTGCGTCGCGGGAAAAGGAAAATGAGTTAACACTCACAAAATTTTTCCGAAAGTTTCTTTTTCCTGACAAATGAACAACTAAACCTTAATTATTCTTGCAAAATTCTTTTGTCAAATGAACACTCACAGGAAAATAATTTTCTTTTTCTTTTACTTCACCTCACTTTACTTTTTCTGGAAATCAATTTCCCACACAACTTTCTCGACAACTGAACGGAGCCTAAGTAATTACTAATTATGCCTAATGCATTGACTACAAAAATCTGGGGCCCTTTTTAGGCCCACGTCTTCTTTGCACTCCGCTAGAGCCGGCCTGGTTCCAAGTTTAGATTATATTTATAAAAAAAAATATTTGTCTTTAGGTCCATTACGTAAATTTTATAAACCCAAAAGTCTATTTATTAGTTTTGCAATGTGTCAAATCCATTTTAAAAAGTTTATAGTAAGCTCACTCCACTCTGTAGGGTAAGGTATCCTACTAGGGGTGGCAATTACCTCCGATCCGTCCCCGCCCCGATTTGAGCGGGTATTTCCCAATCCGATAGGCAAATGGGCAGGTATGGTATTTGCTTCCCTTGCCCTGTTTTAACCCGATCCGAACCCGATTATAGATATTTATAATTTTGTAAGTATATGTCTAAATAAATTTCATTATTTTGATATAATAAAAGCAATATACCAATTAATAAAACACTAATTTATGTCTTTGTGTTTTTTATTTCTATTTTTTTTTTAACTCTCATCAATCATCAATATCTTATTTTTTTTCAAAACACTTTAAAAAGAACAAAACTAGTCAAATTATTATGGTGAATGGGGACCCGATTTCCCTCGCTCTGACTCCGATCCGATATAGAACGGGGCGGGTTTGGGGGACACTAAATCCGACTCCGATCCGCCCCATTGCCATGCCTATAACCTACCTTAGGGTTTAGGCACTTTCATAGGATTTTAGAGTACATTTTTCTATTATAGGGTATGGTACCTTAGCGTAGGGTACTCTGGGGTTTAGGCACTTTCATAGGGTTTTAGGGTACACTTTCCTATTATAGGGTTTTAGTTGTTTAGATATTTTCAAAGGGTTTAAGATTTTGGACACTTTCATAGAATACTTTAGGATTTAGGTTACACGCGTGGACTTATGGGCTTATAAAATGTTGGGCTGAACTTGTGGGTTTATGAAATCTCTATAGTAGACCTCTGACCAAATCTCTTAAAAAGATTATGATAATTACATGGATAGTTATTTGAGGTTGTATATGTTATATTAGCTATTTTCCTTGGTCCCCCACCCACAAGAAAATAGCCCACCCCACATATTCAGATGACCCATGCACGCTTTCCATTCAAATTATTTGTGGAATTGTACTTCGGAACAGGTTGATTAAATTTATGAGAGTTAACAATAGCACTGGCAGTACTGCACTAGCTTTGATTTATTTTTTTTCCCAAAACCGATAACAGATGTTATTCATTAACCACAAAAACAATACACGTGAGGAAACTCCATCCCTCATTAAGGGTGCAAGAGACAGAGATCTAACTGGAAGGGGATTCAGTCCAGTGATTATGCCCAAACACACAAACCGCTCCAAACAGACGGAGCTAGCAAAGCCAAGAACATCCAGGCAACACCCATACAGGTATGAGAAAGCCCCACAGACGGGGAGATATCCCACACAGGGGATTAATAGAGAAAACCTCCCAAACGCAGAAGCTTCGCACCCACAACCGCAAATCTGAACCATACCATCAGAAACGAGTCACCGACAAACGGCGAATAAGATGGAGGAGGTCCGGCGGTAGAGGAACTAGGGATGCTTCCGATCGGAGGTCGACGGATAGAAGCCAGACAAATTCAAATAGAACCGGACGAATCTGGACTAAACACAAACAAAATGAAAAAAGAACAGCCCGCACACACCCATCAGATCTCCCACTTCGGCAGCTCAAAGGGGAACCGAGGCGGCAATAGCGTGAGATGAAGGAGAGGGCGGAGAGAGATGACGGAAGGTGGAGCACAACCGATTTTCAGAGAGAGAAGACCCTAATAACTCATGTGATATTCAAATCATGGTCATCGGCTCACTGAACCATAATTGATTAAGATTTGTCAAAAACTCGAGGAGTGTTGATTGGTAAAGCCAAATTAGTTACATCAGCACATTTTTTTTTTCCTCTGAAATTTGATTACCATACTGATAAATTAAATTGACCTCCATGAATTTTTTAGCAATACACGAACCTCTTTGTGGTTTGAAAAAATCAAAACTAATATTAGGGTCTCAAATTTACCCTTTGAGACCAATTAATCTTCTGATTTTTTGGCTTGTCATCTAATCTTTGACAATTTTGACAGTAGAGGTCTTGGATATTCGAACCACATATTTGAGAGGTTAATATGCCACACAAATATGTGAAAACTTAGAATTTGAGTTTTATGAAATGCTTTAATGCGTGAAACAAAATCATAGACTCAAATTTGCTTTTACCGTTAATTGGTCCAAAAGAAAATGTAAAGAACAAATCAAATTTATACTCACGGTTATATATATCCTTTTGAATTTTGCAAACATGCATTGTATCCCTAGCTTGCACTCTTTTTTTATTCAATTGAAATTTAAAATCATCCTTAATTAACTCACTTTTCGAAAATGAAAGGTACTTTTATCATTTCACGAAGATAAAGACAAGGGGAGGGACCCACCCATGGGTTGTCAACGTGGTAAGGGCGAACCTGCGTTTGCAACATAATAGGGTTCGATTCCCCCCGGAGGCAAACCATGATTTAAGTGGGGGGCCATGGTGGTGGGTTGCTGTGCTAGTCTCCCTTAAGGTTTGGATTGCGCAGTCGGGTCCAATAGTGGCTCGGCTGCAGGATTGTCCCTCGATTACCAAAAAAAAAAGACAAGGGAAGGATATTTTCTGAATAAATTTTTTTTACATTTAGTATTTCTTAATTATATACGGAGATTTGGTGGTGAACATTATTGAACCACGTGACCGGCCGGGGTGGGACGATTATGATCTCAATGCAAAACAGCATGGCACGTGCAATACCCATGTGCTCATCTAGCGGTACTGTGGACTTTACTAATCCACTTGGGATTGCCTAAGTTTATCTCTAGTCTAGTTAATTAAAAATTTAAGCTCTAGTGAAAGGAAAAAAATGCTACTCCTATTAAACTTCAATTGTTGACAACTAATCTCTTAAGATAACAAGAGGGTTTTGACATACGACAATGTAAATGAATGATTATTCAGTACTCCTAGAGTATCATGTGATGATAGTTTAAGGGCCTTTATCACCACACACTCACTGATTCACATGACACCCAGTGCTCCAAGAGGCAAGTATATATTGATAAAAAAAAATTTGAGGACAGACAAACTTATACTATTCATAACCAAATAGGAGTAGTACAAATGATCCAAACGACAATAATAAGTCCCAATTTAGTGGGTTATGTGTTGACTAGTTGGGGTATTTTAGTAGTTAAAATTGTGCGATGAGTGATCTGTTTGATTTCAGATGTCTGAGCCAATTTACACAAACTCGACTAAATCTGGAGAAGCGTGTGTAATGATTGTGAGATTCCATGGACAGAAGTATAACCTTGCTTGAGGGAGCATGTGAAAGGATTTTAATTCACTTCTCCCTTTCAGTTGTCCATACCATTTTTTTTTCTTTTGGTATTCAATTAATCAAATGTTCAGATTAGTTTGAGTGAGCACATTTCGATCAATCTGATGATTCTGCAATTAACCGCCGGATAATCCTTCAATGACCTCAAAACTTAAAATGTTTGATCCCGTGAGATTTGACCTACTCCTTACATACCAAGTGGGTCTGGCTGATTGATTTAATATATTGTTTACATCCTAAAATATGCTACCCAATGAGAAAATTACACGTGGTACCGAACAACATTTTGCCCAATCAGAACACGTTTCATCTCAACCTAAGATGTAGAGGATCAGAAGGTTTGATGACAATGTTATTTTAGTACTACACGGTATCGTTTTGATTGGAAACAACCTCGTTCAGACTTCAAACAAGGGTAAATAAGATGGTAATTGGGTTTAGCCATTGATTAACCATCAAACGATGTTATTAAACTGCCCATTTCATGTAGGATATCAATCGTGGTTGTAGTGAATCATTTGGATAGCCAATTCTATAGCACTAAACTATGTTGCGTGAAAGCAGGAACCCCATTACCCAGAAAACAGTTATGATCAACATCAACAAACGTGAAAGGAGAAGAATTCTGAAAGACCAATTCAAGTAACCGTTCGAATGCCCTCTCAACCGTTTTTTGGAGGGAAGGATGAGTAGTTCGAACAAAGACGTGGGTATCAGTTGAGAATGTAGAGAATGAAGATCGATGACAGATTCATTGTCTATAAATGGAAGAAGCAAGTGAAGAGAGAGCCCCCAACAAAATTTAATCATCTGACAACTCATACAAAATGATTGCTCAGAGATTTATCATAACTTAGGACTTAGATTAGATTAGTTTAGTAATTGTAAGTTGAAGACTTGTTTGCATGTAAGGCTGCTTTCGATTAAATTCAAGTTATCTTATTTCTTTTAGTCTTCTCCTTACCAAAGAGTAGTCGTTTATAAGTTCACTTTTGATTAAATTCATTGCGCTTATATTTATGTATTGTTCTTGTGGAAATCTCAAGAGTTTTGTATATAAACTTACCTTTGATTAAATTCAGGTTTGTTTATGTTCAATTATCTTTTTTGATTGAAGAGCGTCAATCCATTGTTTGATTAATACCTTAAGGAAAAATCCTCTTAGTTGAGGTAAGCGAACGGATAACACAGTTGTCTGATTTAAATTACTCGTTTTCAATCAATATGAAAAGAATAATTTCTTTTCTGAAGTTAGTTCTTTTCTGGCACGCCCGCACATAATTATTTGCCATTAAATTGAGGTAATTTAGCCCAAACACATAAGAAATAAAGCATAAAAAAACAACCAGTAACCAAAGTGACACCTAAGAGAAACCTAGTAGTAGTAGCCTTTATAAAATAAAATGACGATTGCAAAAGTCAAATTTCCATTATTGATTTGTTCGAACAAAACGAGTCATGGGATCATTCTGTTATTCTATGAGACTTAAATTTCAGAGCTAGCTAGCTACCCGTATTTTCCTCCATCTCCAAAAGACAATAACGAATGAAGACTTTTTTTTAATCTAGTAGCTGCTTTAGAACTCGTGAGCTCAGCTGGCACAAATACTAAAAACCTGTAGGAAGAGGATTTCTCCAGTTTTGCAAGTAACTCTTCATCGGTGATCGGTCCACGGTTTTTTTTTTTTAACCTATTACAGGCCTCAGTTAATGATCGAAATTATTCATTTTCTATAGTTTGTCGACATGTTCCACATACCGTATTAAAACTTACTCTTATTGAATACCCTAGGTAAATGAACCAATTTAAATGAAATGAAACCAAATAGAGCTTTAAGTTCTAATCGAAAAATAAAAGATCACACCGCATTCATTCGCAAATTAAAGGACTCTGACCAAACATGTCAATTTGTTTTCTATCGAAATATTTTTAATTTCTCTGATCCTCTTTCTTTCGAAATAATAGTTAAAGATATATTAATCGATATCTGATCAACACGATTTTTGATACAGTTAGTATTTTGGTGAATTCTACATGATGAACGGTAGTCGACCAATGCTTTAACAACACCACCACTTGACAGCTAATGGCAATTGGTATTTTATCCCTCCATGAATCCTGCAATTCTTTTATGAGACACTCGAGTCATACTAGGGAAGAAGCCACGTGAGCCCGTAAGATTAGGAGGCAGTGCACGTGCACCCTTTGGAAACTCACATGCCTTCACATTCATGCTAGCTTACAAGTTTGGGGGTTTACTGGAATGGGGATCAGCATGTGTGTTGTTCAAAAGAAAAAAACCGCCAACGTTTTGGTGCAAGAAACTCTGTCATTTTATGCTATGTTTGGTATCAATTAAATGAGCAAGAAATTAGTAATATATTTTTTTTATTTTTGTGGGGCCCAATTCGTAGGGCGTTCTACGCCTTATGAATTCTGAAATAGCCTTTACCGATATGGGATTATGCTAATTTTTTTCAAAAATTCATAAAAAAATAATTTTTAAGAATATCTTACAGTTTGAATCATCTTTACAGAATCCGTAATGGATCCCACAAAAATCAAAAAAATTATTAATTTTATGCCCATTTAATGGGTACCAAACATGGCATAAAAGGATAGAGTTTCATGCACCAAAATGTTGGCATTTTTTGGGGACAACACACATGCTAACCCCAGTCCGGATGGGTTTTACCACATTGCTCAATTCGATTCACTATGACCGGAGTGCAAGATTGGCTCCATTAAAATTCCTCGGCTCAGTCACTCTATAAGCAAATCAAGCTTAATATATTTTTAAAATTCGTTAAGTATTCAAATCAAACATTAGTAATCAATTCTTTGGCTCCTTCAACTTATTTATCGATCGACATTAACTATAACTCTACGTATATATCAGTGACCAGGGCCGGCCAGGGATAAGCCCCGCAAGTCTATGGGCTTGGGTAACTCTTAGCATGGGGCAACCAAAAATAAATAAATTTTTGAATAGAAAAATATAAACCCGACCAAAAAAAAGTGTTAGGGAAGAGCAATGGAAGTCAATTACCGGAAGATAATTTTAGAGTTACCTATTTCCTCCACATTACAGATCAAGCTCTTACATCACTTAAGAATCAGTTTGAGCAATTTGAACTTTATGAAGCGATCTTTGAATTTTGGTTTAACGCAAAATTCAGAAATGTTTGTGAATAAAAATTGATGGAGCATTGCACTAGACTAGAAAGTTTATTGAAACACAAAAAAACATGATTATATATGGGGATGAGTTATTCCAAGAACTTAGACATTCGAAGCTAATATTGCCAAGAGAAATAACAAAATCGATTGACATCATTGATTTTGTAGGGTCTTATTATAAAGATGGTTGTTTCCAAATGGTATAGGTTGTTTATTGAACTTTGTTGACTATACTGGCTAAAGTTGCTACGGCGCAGATGAGTTTTTTCAAAGTTGAAGTTGATAAAAACCTACCTTCATACTACCATGTCACAGAAGAGATTAAGTGGTGCATGGTGAGGTTCACAATGGGCAGCGGTCGAAAACCCACCATTTTCACAACCGGCGGAAAGAATTTAATCTCAAGTTAAAGTACAATGACTTAATTGACGAATTTGCTTCAAAAAACACAAAACACTATAATTGAGGTTGCATTTTAATTTTAATTTTTTATATAATTTAAGCTAAAAACAAAATGTAATCTTGATTTTGTTTTTTTTACTTGTATGTCTTTTTATTTTTTATTACTTAATAGTAGGTGAGCATTAGTTGTTCAGTAGTTTGAGGTCGGATTTGGGTAACCCAAATCTCGGGGCCGGTACTGTCAACAACTTATACTGAAAGAGCTCAAGACAGAAGTGTTCCCTTGTGCTAGTATTGAGTTGGATGTATAGTGGTTTTCAAGCTCGTCATGTTCGTACTTTTTTTTTTCTCTTTATCTTAACTTAGGTTAATTTTTTTTAAAAGTTTTTTATTTGTTCACTTTCTTTGGCAAATAAAAGGGACAAACTTGTAAATTTTCGTTAGTAAGGACAAAAAGGAATAAAAGTGATAAAGAGGCAATTGCGTAAATCGAGACAATAGAAAAGATGGAATTTCTTTCAAGTAAAATGAGATTTTCATTTTAGATGGGAAATTGAGAAGAAACAAACAAATACTCCCTCCGTCCCTTTTTTTGTGTCCAGTATTTTATTTTGGGCTGTCCCTTAATAAGTGTCCATTTTGTAAAGTTAGGGGGGTAAAAGTTGGTGCATTGTCTATTTTGTCCCTAAAAGTAGATTTCATTTTGAAAAGTTAGTGAATAAAAGTGTAATGATGATGGGTAAGTAGGAAAAGTGGAGGAAAAAGTTGATGTGAAAGGCGTAATGATGATGTCTTTTTAATAAGTTGGAGTTACGAAGTAGGACACTTAAAAAGGGACGGAGGGAGTATTAGTTATAGAAAATAGAAGTGATTTCCAAGCTCTTCTATCCGATGAATGTATTCCTATTTTTGTCTTTAAGCTAATGAATAAATAATGGACCTAATACTAATTTTCTAATGAAACTATTAAAAAAATTCTAACCAAGAGTGCATTTGTTGACAAAAAATTTTATATACACCTTACTAAAGGAAGTGGGGGAATACATCCATCGAATTGGAGAGTGAAATCACATGCTCAATGAAAATCAACTTCCGTATAAATACCGGCCAAACAAATTATGGAGTAATGTGGAAGAGAGATGGTTTGATTTTCCTTGCCTCCTTCCCTTCCCAAAATTTCAAATGTAAGCCACAACAGCTTTGGGCTATTTGTGGGCGTCGTCATCGCTCGTACTTACAAATTTATGGCTTGTTAGGCAGACGGATAAAATTCTAAAAAATAAATAAGTGTATAAAGCCTATAAAGGGTGAAAATGTTATAAGTAGGAATTAGTAAAGGATGATGGGTTATCATAGGGGTTTGTTTGGTAGTTAAAATGGATGAATAAAATACAATGCAAAAATTTCCATAATTGTCTATTGTAATCAGAATACAAGAAGGTTTAGAGAGATTAGAGGGGCAACTACACCCATTCAGATTAGCAAATCCAAGGGGGTGGGATGAGTTTCACTAACCCCCTACAGGGGTCTTAACTTATCCGCCAAACAAAAATCATAGCGCAAAAGACTGGCCCGGCTTAGCTTATCCTCCCAAGGCCCTTATCTCCATCTCCCAAATGGACCGTTAGTCTTTTGCTCATCAATTGCAAACTTTAGACGATATAAATCTGCGGAGGTTTGCGGGGTGATAGTATGTTAGTTAACGGGGGGTTCAGAAGCTATCCATGGCCCTAAACCCCAAACTTGTTTCCCGTGGGGCTCGAACCTTGGCCACCATTGAGGAGAGAAATGAGACAACCAACTCAATGACAACGGAAAAGGGGAAATAAAAACCAGATAAGGAAGATAGAGATGCTAAGGTAGCCGGAAACTCAGGTTATGGTATCTGTTCAAATTTGAAAATACTGTCCTCATTTTCTATCGCTTACCGAATACTCGGGAAAAAAAAACACACCACAAGAAAGATCAACATTCTCATACCTAAAAATAGAGTACCGTTCCCCCTAAAACTTAAATGGCATAGCACAACATTACTGCATCTGCTATATAAGATGGTGCACAGACAACACGATTTTTTCAAGTGCGATCGATCGACAAAACCCAACAAAATTGGTTAATGAAGCAAGGAAAAAAAGGATCATTTAACCACACAAGGCGAGCCCCTTCAATGCACACAATTGCGCTTCCATGAATATCGCAACTCCCAGCACTCATCACAACATTATTCATTAAGAACCAGCGTCCCTCCGCATTCCCCCGCGTAGAAACCTAATCCTCATTTTGACTTTCGTCCTTGACAAGCTTGATCATGTCATCGATTCGGAGAATCGTTATAGCTGCTTCAGTCGCAAACTGGCGGCACAGAAAAAAGAAAAGAAAACTTTGATCAAGCTGTGAAATTCATTCAAATCCAGTTAACAAAATATAAATAACGCATGCACAAATGGATGTATAAACAAATTCTACCTGTAGTATCTTCACTTTGCTCATCGCAGGCTCAATGACTCCAGCTTCTAGATTGTTACGGACAGTTCCCTTCAAAAGATCTAGTCCCATGCTGTGACAATTTAAAAAAAGCCGACCCAAATAAGTGATCCAATCACATTGTAACGGCGTCCTCACTGAGTTTGTAAACTTTACTTTTATTCAAGCATAATCTAGTACTTCCTAGCATTTTCAGTATAACACTGTGTAGCACACGGCATGATGTCTTACATCCCTTATTACTGTAAGACTTGGTACTCCATAGGTTCAGCTATCGGTGCGACTTACCGTTCTACAAACTACCAACTCAAAACTGTAATCGACTAATCGCCAAATTAGAAAAAGTTGGTACCAACCACGTTCTGTAATTAGTTTTGTGTGTTAAATTATTTGAGTGGAACATTACGCATCCCAGAGCTTCTCTCCAGCAAAGCAAATAGAACTATATACATGGGGACATAATTTAAGAATAACAAACGTCTACTGGCCCGACCATTTCTCTGATTCCTTATATATACTTTTTGGTGGGACATACTAGGAACACTCAAGAGACACATTCAGAGGTCATAATGCAATTTTTAAAAGTTTGGCCTAGTCAAAATTGATATGGATGCTTAGTCATCAACACTTATGTAGTGATTGTTGGTCTATACCTTAACAATATTACTACTAATTGGGAATTTTTATCCCATTTTGACTGAAACAACTTATTCGATTTTCAGAGAAAAAAAATACGCGTACCAAATATTTATACTTCTAATACTCAATGTGTCCCCAAGATATGTCCTAAATTTTAAAAAAACTAACGTGTCTGTGTCCATATCCTTTGTCTCTGTCCATGCTTCTTAGGACATACTTAAGCAGCAGAAGATTACCTTGACAGATGTTTCTTATCTGCCTTGGTTTGGGCAGTGTGGTGGTAAGCACGCAGTTTGGCAACTAATTCAGTCGCATCCTTAGCAGCATTGACGGCAAGAACCTGCACCAGATAAATGTGAATTGGGAATACCTGAAATACTAAGGAATTGGGGTGGGGTTAAAACAAAAAATAATCTAATCAACTCATCACATCTTCTGGACCTTTGGTATGATTAACAGAGATTCAGCAAATTCTGCAATTGCCAGCTGCTCCCGAGATCCTAATGTAGTGGCAAGATACTCCAAATAGACAGATAAGGCAGCCTCAACTGCTCCTCCTCCTGCAACCACCTAGTTTGCCACAACACACGATGATTAAAATGGATAGATCGGGAGACTACAAATCTTGCCATGAACAACTTCCCTCTTTCTAGTACTTCAGTCAGAAAACCATGCGAGCATGCATAGGGGAATGGGAGGGGATTTCAAATCAGGAAATCTTCCAACAAATGAGGAAGGACCACAAAGAGAAGAAATCGCAATTACCCACTCCCTAAAAGGGTATTGGAAAATAAATAAGCCTTGGTCATCTATCTTCATACACAATCAAAAGTAGGCTGGTAAAACTTGACAAAAAAGAACTGGAGGCCAGCTCATCATGATTACAGGCATCTCAAAATCCAATTCCCAGCAATGCAATAAATTGCGGACGGATAAAAAAACTGACAGAGTACACGGTTTGAGAGAAAAGCAAATTTCAAAGGTGGACAAGAAGACATAGTATGCGATAGGTAAGGCTCACCGTATTGGATTCCAAGGTCCTCTTGACAATGCACAAAGCATCATGCAAAGCTCTATCCATCTCATCAAGCATATAGTCATTTGCACCCCTCAGTATTAATGAAACCTGGAAATAACATGCCAAGAATATCAGACAACTCAAGCAACGAATTTTGATCTAGATGTAAGACCATATCAATTTGCTTCAGTATTATTACCAGAAAATTTCAGCACAGACAAACCAAATGCCCACCACAGCATTTTAACAATGTCAAGTTCTGAGAGAGACAAGATTTTGTACCATGTATGTTTCTTTCATTCTGTCATAGTATTCTAGCTCGTCACCTCATGGAGCAGTTGAAAGTTACAACATTCTAAATGAAATAAATCACATACCGCACTTGTGTTTTTTGTCCCTTTTATCATGATCACGTCATCATCAGAAATACGCTCCTCAACTACTTCATCTGCGTGTCCAATAAGTGATGAATCGAATGTTTCATCTCCTTCCATATCAGCAAATGTTGAAACCTACACACATAAACAATGAGAACAAGACAATTGTGGAACAAGTAACGGATGAGTAAGGTTTCAGGGGTAGCGATTTGTAAGTCAGACAAAACTTGGAGGGGAACAACTAGTCTTCCATGTCAATTGGCAATTGCTAGGTGCTGAAGCAAAATACAACATGGAAAAAAGTTAAGGGGAAATACAAAACAGGGTGGTAGATGGGAAGCAGAATAGAACCTGCTTGATCATCACTTTAGAATCTCTAGATTAAAACTTTATCATCTAAAACTGATGGAGCAATAACACAACTAACGTAACTTTTAAAACAAAAGTGCTCCAATGGGTGTATGATTATTTCTTACAAATACACAGGGGGTCAGACACACAATGGGTAGCTTGCTTCCAAGCTGGCCTAGACGGGTGTAATTTAAACCGCAAAAACCAAACCGACTTACAAAACCAGCCGAAAGAAGCGGCTTGGTTTGGTTTCCCTATATCTTTTCATATTGCTTAACAATACCCCTCACTCTGAACCCACCCTAAGTTATAAAAAAAATAAGAAAGAGAAGGGAATAATGGTTGTTCCCAACCCAGCCCCGTTCTGCAACTTAAGAAAATAGAAGAAGAGGATAAGGGGTTGAAACAAAATGTGATGGGTTTGATTAGCCATTGACTGAACGGAAAATAGGAAGAAAAGGAGACAAAAGGGAAAGAGGAGAAGCAGAATAACCACAGTTAGATCCACGAATATATGCCTTAAAGCTAGACATCAATTTGAAACATGGATAAGGTCATTTTACAAATGTTGAAAAGAGTCGCAATTGGGTTGAGGAACTCCTCCCCACCCCAGCCGCAAACTGGTTTTGCTCATCTTTCCCAAAATCCAAGTTACCCAACTAAAAAGCTCCCAAATCCGTCCCTTTGGAGTGAGGGACCTACTGGGTCTGGGTTTATGCCATCCCTAGGCATACTTTTTCAATTGATACTGCCACTCTCAAAAGGTATTTTCCGAAGACAATTAATACAATTATTGCTTCAGACGCTACAACAAGAAACATACCACAGTTGCACCTGTTGCCTTGGCAACATGGCGAAGATCCTCCTTCCTAACACGCCGCACAGCAATTGCACCAGCCTCCACAAAGTACTGAGACAGCATATAAGGAAACACAATTTGAAACTAAGTCCAATTCCAACATAACAATTACATGTAATTTGATAAACGGACAAAACTCCAGCGTTTAAATACCCCAAAAGTAATCAACAGCCAATTTGAGCAGACTTGACATGCATTAGATATGTGTTCTACCTAGTAGGCACAACAAAACCTGGAATAGGTTGGGTATAGAAACGGGCTTCTATCAGGCATCCATTCATTAACATGCACGAAAAAGCACTTCAAATGATAGATGAATAAAACAATCCTAATTCACAAGTAGTTCTCACTAATGCTGTTTGTATATTCCTAAACAGAATAATCAAAATAGCTGAATCCCAAGGCAAAACAGATTAGTCCTCTAACCAACTCAGTATGACTCTTAGGCATATTCGTCGTTTGTTCAGCATTCTTCCTATTTCCTGATTACCGGCCTAATAACTGATTTAGTCAACACACACAACAAACACCAACATATATAAAAACATGAGCTGCAACATCTACATAAATGACTACCGGTACACTTACAACAAGAGGTCCAACAAGGTAATGTGGTGGGCCAGAGGGTCTCACAGAAGAACCAAATGAGTCAATAATAGAGGACTATGACAATCTTGCAGTTACACATCTACAACTATTTAATGATATACACAAGGGCAAACTTGCCTTAAGGGCCATGTCATCGATCCCCTTTGTGGTCAAAACAACATTGGCTCCAGCCTTTAGAAGCTTCTCGATCCGTTCTTTCGTCATATCAGCTTCTCTGTAAACATAAGTCCATTTAGTACTACTCACGCCAGTCACATACCCATGCATAGCCATAAGGAAAAATATCTCATGTCTCTCTGTGGATGGCCTGGCCTATTTATCTAACTGTACACCCAACAAATATTTTTTGCTTGAGAATACATCCCAAAATATTGCTCATGCGGTTCTAAATATGGTAATGTGGAATGTCGAATGGTGAGAGAATAATGCCGTCAAGGGACAATCAAGTATTAGCATTGTAAAAAAACTTTCCAACACAACCTTAAAAAACAGAATTTCGCGGACATCACCTCTGACGAATCTTTTCAAGCTCCCGTGGATCAGTGACTAAAACCTGGATTCCCAATTGCATTTTTGTCTTCTGAAGGTTGAAGTCAAGACAGGCAATCCTAGCAGGGGATACTCTAAGTGGCATTCCTTGGGCAGCACGGCCTGTATTCAAAGCATAGCCATTCAACAGGTAGCTATCTTTTGCACTTTTTCCGTGGGCTTTGAGAATATTGATTCCCTAAAAGCATCAAGATCATCAGAACTTAAATTCCAGATCTTAAAGCTTTAAAAAGAGGCTGGAGTTTCACTTTAAGTAAATGTCAAATTGTTTTCTTTACATTGGGGATAAAAGCTCAAATACCTCTCACAATGACACATGATCAACACATCCCGCAAAATATGAGCGTGTTCAACACTATTCAGCGACAAAAAAATAAAAAAAAACTTTTACATAACAGCTAACCTTGATTGGGTACTTGATTTCACCCCTTGCATTGGTCATCTTAACTGCTAGGACTGCTTCCACAACCTATATAGTAAAAAAAAAAAAGTGGATAGATTATCTCCATAAATTTAGAAAGAAACAACGGTCCTCGAAGAAGATAAGGACTTCAAAATAAGGAACCCTAATTACCCAAAAAAAAAAATAAGGAACCCATTAGTGAAGAAGAAAAGAAAATCGTGCTGGGTGAAAGAGTGGAAATAATCCACAAATAAGCACAGGGAATGAGAAAAAGTTATTCATCGTTATCCGTATTAAGGTAGCAAGTTCACAGCCATAGCATCAATCAATTTTTCAGGATGGGCGGCAGAATACCAATATGACTGTTCAATAGTGGATGAAAATTTAATGTCGTTTTACCAAAGATACACATTTCATACGAGAAACAGAATGGAAATAGTGGTTGTCTAAGTAGATAATCAATATGATACAATGTTGCCTTCGCATTATAAATTGTCTTAATTTCTTCAAGAATGGATCCTCTCCAGTCCATGTTGACAGTCCTGATCGGCACTGTTCATTTGTTGCAATCAATGGTTTGGATGTACTTTTAAACTCTTACCAGTAAGAGTTTATGAGAAAATCCCAACCATTGAATCTACCAATGGACGGTCCAGATCAGGACTGTCTCCTCCAGTCCAAAACATGGACTGGAGAGGATCCAGATCCTATTTCTTCCAATCCCTCGAAGAAAGACATGTCACGGGCCGAAAGATGAATATAATATAAAGACAAAAGAGACACAATGAAATTGTTTAACTGAATATGTCAATCAGCTGCAATAAATTCCATTTCCAAGTCAAACAACTGGAGCCACTACTTATCGAACATCGTTGGAAAACACCCATATGGCATACCAAATTTGCAAAAAAGTCACTGTCACCAGCAATCAACTTTGAGGACATGCTTGTCTTGGCACAGTTCACGAGAGAATCTTTACCAAGCTTTTCCACCTGAAATAAGAACATAAGAGCAACCTGGCTCAGGATAACATACACTGGTCATGCTGCAGTCTTTCACTAAATTTCAGCACATGAGCATATTTGGCATAAAAGCCCAAACATATCACAACTGTGTCAAACTTATGGACCTTCATAGGTCAAGATAGAAAAAAAAAAAAAAGAGTTCAACTTTATGGTTCTACATAACTAAAGTTCTCCCTATCCATCTATAACATACTATTATGATAAGGGGACTCCCAAGTAAGTGTAGATCCTGGTTTTTGGTGATTGAAGCTCTGTCACGCTGCGCAATGTCCAAAAGGTCCACACACACACATGCAAAAACAAAAAAAACAAAAAAAAACAGTACCACCGGACCACTCTAGCAGATACAAGGACATTCATAGAAATCAATAATCAAAAAATGAGTATGAATGGAAATTGACTCATGTAATTCACAACCTCTAGAATAAGTAGTATCCCACGTCCATCCAACCACAATTCCATTCATGAATTCTGTTTTGAAATTGTCTTCCAGTTCCAATATCCTGATTTTTATCTTCAAGTTCCCATACTCGAATTTAGATATTGCTCTCCACAATTCCATTCATGAATTATCTTTTGAAATTGTCTTCCAGTTCCAATATCCTGATTTTTATCTTCAAGTTCCCATACTCGAATTTAGATATTGCTCTCTCTCTCTCTCTCTCTCTCTCTCTCTCTCTCTTGCCGTGTCAATATCTATCTGACTTGTTGCACAGGTACTCGTACTGCGGGCTTCCTCTGCGTGATGAAGAAAGTTTGGGACGAGACCCCCTCTCTCTCTCTCTCTCTCTCTCATTGCCGTGTCAATATCTATCTGACTTGTTGCACAGGTACTCGTACTGCAGGCTCCCTCTGCGCGATGAAGAAAGTTTGGGACGAAACCCTCTCCCCACCCACCCACCCTCTCTCTCTCTACGTACTTGCCATGTCAATATCTATCTGACTTGTTGCGCAGGTTACCAGGTACTCCTACTGCAGGCTCCCTCTGCGCGATGAATTTGGGACGAGAATATGTAGCAATGGATTTTAATTGACTGGTGCTTAGTGAGTATAATAGTATCCTTATATATATATGTGTATATATATATATACACACACACACACACACACACACACACGGGACGGTTCAAGGGACACCCCAAAAAACACCTAAAAAAACACCCCAAATCTCAATCTCATAGTTCCCGATCAAATTTTTATGATCCGAACCGTTCAATATGTGCAGAATGTGATTTTAAGGATGCCCGCGAGAAATTAGCAAAAAATATGACACGGAAAGGCTTGATTTGAGCAGTTTTTATTTAAACCGTTCAATAAAAAACCGTTCGAAACTGTTCTGATCAAGCCCTTCCCAGTCATTTTTTTTGTTGATTTCTCACGGGTACCCTTAAAATCACGTTCTGATCACATTGAACGGCTCGGATCATCAAAATTTGATCAGGAGCTATGAGGTATTTTTTTTGGTGTCCTCGGAACTGCCCCGTATATATATGTATGTATGTACGTATGTATATACATATGTTTTTTTAAAGGTAAATATTTGAATTAATTATTACATGAAGTTTTAATTTATTTATTTCGGTGATTATTCTGTGTTGGAGTGTTAGGAAGAATTTGTTTTGGTGGCTAATGAGGTGCTGCCAAAATTGTCACACCGATACTACTACACAACCTTTTCCAGGTTGGATTGACATACACCCCGGCCCTGCTTACATGGTACAATTAAACACACCAGCCACGTTTCAAAGAACGAAAAACTCGATGTTCTGGATATACATATAATCTGTCACACAAGACAAGCCCACAAGCATTTACCAAGTACAACAAACCCAAAACAAACAAGTACATATGTGAAGAGTCAATTCCAAACTAGGCTCTCCTCAACCACGATCTAGACTCAGCAGTGGACCCATGTCCAGTTACACACCTAAAAGGAAAAAACTGAGGGCCCCACACGAAAATGCCTAACTACGAAGTCACTTGTAACATGGAGTTGCAATTCTCTGCGTCACTTTTGAACATATAGTATTAAGCATATCAATGCGCAAATGGGAATAGAAGTCATATAGCATGGGATATGCAAAATGATACAAGTTTCAGTTTTAAATTAATCCCATTTCCGCTTATCGCAATTAAAAAGAACCAATGCTTCAAGTTTAATCTTGTTCTTTTATTACTTAACTTAAAAATTCAGTATCTCCGCTGGCTTTTGAATATCCAACCAACAATTCAACATTCCTCAACTTGTTCAACTTTTACAAAGGTTGGAAACCCTTTTGGCATTTATGCTGCATGTAACAGACCCTGAACAAATATGTTGATCTCTTAAATAATACTACAAAGAACTTCTTCACTCAATGTATATGCCCTAGAAACCATATAATACAGAGCTTTGCACTAAGAAACTAACGGCACAAGGCTAGAGTGATTCACGTGCATTCAATAAGATACTTGAAAACGTTCTTTTTAATAAAACCACCCAAGTTCAACTGAATTTGGATTATTACCTTCACAGCCAATTTCTCCTCAACATATTTGCATGCCTCCCTCATTGCAAGCTGCCAAAACAAACAACAATTTAAGCTTCTTATAGATTGATGGAATATTTAGCTAATTAGAGACTTTAGTGAAATCTAACCAAAAGCTGCACATGCATATTCACACATCCAAGTACTTCACTGAATGTAGCAAAATATATGATCACTAAATACTCACTCTATAACCGCTGATTATAGATGTCGCGTGAATCTTATTTCTCACCAAATCATTTGCTCTCTGCAGTAAAAAACAATGAAATCACGTAACACGAGGCCTTTCCAAACAACAGATCGATACAATTATCTCTACAATGAATACAAGATCAATTTGCTAGCTCAAGTCACCTTAAGCAGCTCCGCCGCTATTATGACCACTGAAGTCGTCCCATCTCCAACTTCTCGGTCTTGAAGCTCGGCCAACTCAACAAGTACCTATATATGTCAGGAGAATACTAAATGTATGCGAAAGCCAAAAAATTATGGTTTTTATCTTAAAGCGACACTCTTAACAATAAGTGGAACCGATCTTTCGTCTTTCCACCTTGGCAGCTGGATGCTCAACTTCTAACATCTTGAGTATCGTAGCACCATCATTAGTTATTGTTACGTCACCAATATCATCAACTAGCATCTGAAATACAAAATCAACAAAGTGTCAGGGCATATGATACCATCTTGTTGTCAAAATTTCAAAACTTGTGTCATAAATGGCTACAAGTTTTTTTTTTTACAAAGTTCCCAGGTAGGACATTTTATCCATCGATCCCCACATTAATCAGCAAATTAAAAAACTACGGAAGTTTGATGGAGACTTGTACAGTTGTCCTCTAATCTATGAAACTGTATGTTTAGATAGGAAAATAACAAGATCCAAGACCCTGCTGACAAAAAAAAAAACCATTCTCACAACTTGCCTATTAACGTTTTAACTCTTTCAATTCTTGAGGTCAGCATAATGTTTCTTGTCACTTAAAAGACTAACATGACAAGATGGAATTTACTTTTTCCTACATAGAAAATTAGCTCACAAGATCGTGGAATGGATCATTAACTCACCACGGTATAGGATGCATATGGCTTGTTAAGTTGATCCCCAAACCATGATGCTCTTTTTATGCAATTGCACAAATGAATATTCAATGTTCACTTCAATGACCAAGGACAAAGGGCATTACCACTTTAAGTACAAATTTCATTGCCCATATTCGCGATATAGCATATAGAATTGGCTGAAAATATTACAAGTCCATGGCCACGAATGAAAAACTAAGACAAGAAAAAAACAGAGTAACACCAGACACTCTGAAACCGCTGACACTCTCCTGTTCAGGCACATAACACATACTAAATAAAAGTCTCAGGGAGAATATTTTGGATGTTCAAGGAAGTCGGAGTGAGAATGGCAAAGGGGTCCTCTGTCGGAGTCAAATAATACAGCAGATATTGGGGGCTACTACAGGTGGACAAGCATTTGAAACTCATCAATATTAAACAAGAAGTCAAGTTGTAGTCAACAAATGTCACTAGTTCAGAAGTTCTCATGATAACTGCAGCCAGAGGAGGGGTGGCCAGAAGTCTTGTCAAACAGGAATAACCTTCAACATTGTTCTTGCCCTCCCAAAAGATATTACGATAATATTATTGGCTCCCCCCTGTCATGATAGGAATTGGCTGTTGACAATTCCGTGAGACTTCGAATTTCAGGCCAAGAGTACAAAAAGTACTTCAAAACTATGCTTCCATCTTGAGTTATCTCACTAAATGTTAAATTCAAGTCTGCTTTCTGGCTCTACAAATAAAATTACACAACTCCTAATACCAATCATCCATCACGGATGATCAATCATCGAGTGAGTTGCATTGCATTGCATTTGCAGTGGTGGAATTCTTTGTGAATAAAAAGCACCAAAACCCACCAAAGGATCACCACTAATATCCACTGCAAACCATGCCATACTTTCACGTACATCATTTTCAAATTCCACAAGAGGATAACCATATGTCACAAAAACTTTATCACCATCTTATGACCCTCTAAATTAGTTGTCTTCATTGGTTCCATATTTAAAAAAGATCACATAAATGGAGAATCAAACCGAACCACAAGGTGCCATTCACTAAGGGTGGTTATAAAGCTGTTAATGATGGTTTAGTTGGTTGATTTCAGAGGTAGTTATAGCTTCTTCAGATTCAGTTTAGTGGCCTACTCCAGCTCAGCATATGTTCCACCTCAGCAATCCTTGTGATTTCTACATCCAATATGAAAGCTAGGAGAGGTGTGTTTCTTGTGTGTCTCAGTTGTATAAACTGAATAGGGTCAAGCTTTGTAATGCAACAAAAACAGATTGAATGAAAAAGACAATCCAATTACATACCAGTCATATAGCAGCTCTCTTTTTTTTATTTTTTGGGTAAGTATAGCAGCTCTCATTGCGCAAGCATAAATGAATAACAAGTTTAAGTCATCTCCCAACAAACAAGCCACATAGAAGACAATAAAAAACGAGAAACAGCAACAATACCTTGTCGAGCCCGACGGGACCGAGTGAAGACTTCACAATATTCGCGACTGCTTGACATGCCGTCACTGCGGATTACCACGTACCCCCAAAATCAACAATCAGAGCCAGCGAAATGGAAACAAATACCTACATGTGTATATATTAAATGTATAGACAAGTATAGACAGAGAGAAAGAAAGTACCGTTGTGGGCGCGAACGTCCTGGCCGGACTGGCGTTCCCCCATGATAGCAAGAGTTTGTCCCGAAACCGCCATTTTCTTGCTAATTCACTGAGAAACTGAAGGCGAAGTGTTTGTGGAAATGTCCAGTGAAGCACCGAGAAAATAAGAAAGACGAGTAGGAACCCTAGATCGGCTCAGCTTAAAGAGTGGAGAGGGAGAATATTCGGATCGGGAATAAAAATCGTCTCTTTCTCTAGAATCTTTCAGAGACTGAGAGGGAAGGTAGAAGGTTTTGAATTAGGGTTTTGGTTGTGAGAGATTGTAAGGCTTAAATAGGCTTGGCAATCAGACCCATTCCGAACGAACCGGGCGGGTTTTTTATTTAGGAAAATTTATAGAAATCGTCCTCCAAGTTTCATCCGTTTCTCATTTTCGTCCTCCAAGTATCGATTGTAACTATTTTAACCTCTAAGTTTGTTTTTTGTTCTATGTAGGTCCAATTGATAACGGACGTGAGAAAATCTGACGGAAAACTTGGGATTGAGGGCAATTAGGACATTTCATGTTCTTTTCCTTGAAAAAAAAACGGTTTATCTGCTCTTCCCTTTCCATTTCCTCCCCATTTTCACGATACCAGAGAAGATTCCACTCCTTAGTTCCACCACCGGCGACCACCAAGGGCTTCTTCACCGCCATCGACCGCCACCAACATCGGTTCTCTCTCTCTCTCTCTCTCTCTCTCTCTCAATTAGTATCCTTAACTGAGTTGCTGGAAAAAAAAAATCCCAACCTAATTCGAAAATTAGGGTTTTATTTTTTTCTAGTATTGAATTCTATTTGATTGATTGTAGAAAGCAAAATAAGTAGAACTTGTGGAATTTAATGGCACCGGATCGTACGAACTTACCTCTACCTGATAATGGATTAATGAAAAACTCTATCTTAGAGGGCCGTGAATTTCCCATTTATCTGTCACCTATATCTTGATAACCAGTATCAACCCAAAATGGATAGATTCTAAATACCTTTTCCTCTGTTATTGTATGTTGTTTTGGATAAGGAAGATTATGGGGAATGAAAATCAATTTTATAAAGTTTGATCAATCCACTGATGTGCATAATTCATCCATTTTATTTATGAGAATCTACTTAAATGTATCCATTGGTTATCTAAGATACAACCAGAAATTTAGTATATGGGAAGGAGCAGGAGTTTTTTATTTTTTTTGGTAAACAGGAGCAGGAGTATTTTGAATACAGTCCTGAGTATGGGCACTTGGCACACAAAGTGGGGGTAGAGTATCTAGCAAAACTTTTATCGAAGGGCTCCTCCCTTTAGTTACATTTTATTCTATAGTTACCTAAATCATCTTTATATTCACCTCATACATTTCATTTGAAAAAAATGTTTTGGGCTAATCTTGAGGGAAACCCATTTGCGTTTGCATTTTGTAACTGCAGATGAGTTCACAAAAGAGGTAGAAGTTAGACCCCGTTTCTCTAAACAAAGATGCTTGGAGCCAACAAAAGAAGGGTTTTTGTTTGAAAAATTGGATGAAAAATCCTAAAAAGTTGCAGCGACCAAGATGATTCATAAAGAGGTATCAGCACAGAGATGACTCCGCTTGGCAGTTCAACAACTTTGTGATGCCACACGCCATTCAAGAGCATGTCTCCCGCTTGACATAATACCCCAGAGAAGCTATTCAAGTGAATCAAAGGCCAAGAAAAATGATCAATTTGTTGTAATTTAGAATATCAAGTTGTAGTATTACGTTTGAGATTTGTGAAATCTAACTTCGATTGCAGCCTATTATGTGACTATATGGTTTTATGGTTTATGTTGTGAATGGATAATTTGGCAAAGAATTTTGGTTATGAATGTGGGTTATGAATGGTGATTTAGAATGAGAAATGCCTAGCATGGGCTTGTGCGTAACCTTATGTTATTCCTGTTGTTATTGTTGTACTGACTGAGACGCGAGACGTCGGGCTAAGACAAAAAAACAAGGTAGACTTTGCCAATTTTTTTTGGAACCTACCTTTGTGATTCGTTTTGAGTACCAATTTAATTAGCAGCATATTATATCCACAGAACTTGCAGCATAATGAGAACAAATTTGCAGCATAATGAGAATCAATTTTGCCACATAATGAGAACCAATTTGCAGTCATGTGTCTAGTGACTAGTCAAGCTTTCAACTTTGGTCATCCAAGTGACTAGCATGCATAATATAGCCTTAAAACTTGGAGCAAATTGCAGCAGAATGAGATGAATTTAGGACATGATAAATTGCAGCATATTTTAGCAGAATGACATCTTAACAGGTGCTTGGAGATTGCAGTTGACCATACAAGCAGTAGAACAGAGAGTAAGAAGAGAACCACAAAAGTAAGACACAAAACAAGCATGCAAAATGCCAAAACAGATTCACAAAGTAAGCCACCTTTGGCATTCATAAACCATAAGACACAATGTTTGGCTAATACCCCATAACAACATTACAAAAGATTTTGTCCCCAACATTAAAATTCATATGGGACACAGTCTATACCACTTTAGCAACTTCATGACAAAACAAACTGTCCATAAGAGTAGCCATATCCAACCAAAAAAAAAAGACAAAAAAACACAGTCTACACCACTTAAGCAACTTGATAACAAAAAACCAATGTAGCTTCCATATGGTGGTGCCCTTATACTAAACCACCTTTGACCTCAAGCTCTCTTGGTTGAGGCTTACTGTAGTGTAGACAACTTGATGGACTTCTTTCCTTTGGCCATCACTCCCCCAAAAGGTTGACTGGAATTTTGATGAGCCACTGTCCTCATAGTTACTTGTGGTTGTGCCCTCATATTGAATGCCCTAGTGGTCCCCATTGCTGCTTGTGGTTGGCTGCTGCTGGTCATCATGTCTGGTTGGCTGGCATTGGTCCTAGTGGTCCCAATAGTTGGTTGGCTTGCACTCTCTTGCACTCTAATTGCAGTGCTCTTCTTCTTTCTGACCTGTCCATGTACATTAAACATCTTTTAAACACTGACTATATAAATGTACAGAAGCATTAAGAAAGTCTCAAATTATAAGAAATTTAACTCACTGGAAGCTTTTCCCTAGTTGTACCCTGCTTTTGAGTAACAGGTTGCCCTTTGCAAGTTCTCTTATTGTGTCCAAGCATACCACATTGGGCACATGTAGTTGTGGTGTTTCTTCTCTTCAACTTGGTGCCAATCTGTGGTTCATTAAGTCCCTTCTTCCTCAGTTTCTTAGGTCTTCCTGCTTGTTTCTTAACATTTGGTGGCAATGGTCCAATCACACCTGTATTGGGCCACATGTCTGCACCATTCATTGGATAGATTATTGGCTCATAGCTAGCCATGTAAGTCTGTTTTGTGAACCAATGGGCAACATATTCATCTACATTCTCATGATTGAACTCAATGGCTGCTATTGCATGAGCACATGGAAAGCCAGTGAGGTCCCATTTCCTACATGTACAAGTGTGGGAAGCAAGATCAACTGTGACTTGTTCACCATTAAAGCAATTGATTTGGTATACTCTCTCCCTGACCAAGCAGCCACACAATTGGCACTTGCGTAATCTGACCTCTTATTAAGCCTAGACCTGATGTTAGGACATAGAACATCAGTGTGCTCCCTCATTTTCTCTCTTCTTTTTTGCATTCTCTCCGTCATAATGAATCTTATCTCCTCTAACATTGGGATGATTGTTTTTGACCTTGCATCTAAAATGGTATCATTGAAGCTTTCACACCTATTGTTGTCCAAAACATCACATTTGTTTAATGTCCTAAAGTGGGACCTTGACCAATACATAGGTGGGTGATCAACTAACCATTTTACTGCCCCTTCATCAGCTGCATTCATTTCTTCCATATGAAAGTTAAATCTAGCCACATGAGTAGCCTTAGCTGCATTGAATAACAACTCCTTCAAATGTAACCCCTTGTGTATTTCCTTGAAGTTATTGTAGAAGTGCCTTATACAAAATCTGTGTTCTGCATATGGGGCTACCTCTCCACAAGCAGCAATTAAACCCTGCAAAGTTAAACTAAAAACATTAGCATACATGAAAAACTATAAACTTTTGAAATTAAACTAAAATTTACTTTTTGTTTGTCTGATATGAAAGTGAAATTGGGGTTGCAGCCTATATTAAGATCTTCAGATAAGATCTCAAGAAACCATTTCCAAGCTGGCTTGTTCTCTGCTTCAACTACAGCATATGCAACTGCATAAGTCTGGTTGTTACCATCCATCCCAACAGTAACAAGTAACTACCCTTTGTAAGGGCCTTTAAGATGGCATCCATCTAACCCAATGGCTGGCCTGCAACCAGCCATGAAACCTTGCTTGCAAGCCCCTAAAGCAATGTACAATCTCTCAAACCTTGAATTTCCTCCATCTTCTTCATCTTCTATGGTTTTCATGATGACAGTAGTGCCAGGGTTTGTCCTTCTAAGCTCCTCACAATAGTCTGGAAGCTTAACATATTGCTCCACATGGCTACCCTCAATCATCTCCATGGCCTTTGTCTTTGCTCTGTAGAGTTGAGACCTAGATACCCCCACCTTGTGATCTTTCTGAACTTGGTCTTTCATGGATTTAACTGGCCAGGAAGGATTAGATCTAAGGGTCTCCACATACTTGTTTGACAACCATGTAGAAGTCACTTGTCTATTGTGAAAAACCCTTTTACAGTTGTGTGTGTTCTCGTAGGTCCTCACTTGGAAACTATCTAGACCTTGCATCTTAGATGCAAGCAAGGACCATTGACATGGCTTTTTGCAAGCAGCCCTGACCCTACGAGAATCATTCTTGACAAGCTTTATGGCTTTTGCAGTCTTTATGGCATGCTCTTTAACTGCATCTTTGAATAACTTGCTTGTTGAAAAAATCATCCCAACCTTGAACTTTGGGTCTGCCATGTCTGTGTTTGGATTAAACTGATCATGATCTTCTCTAGCTTCCTCATCAAAAGACCCATAAAGGCTGACAAGCTCATCAGATTGACCCTCTGCATCTGAGTCTTCATTATCATTTGCTTTGGTACTCATTGGCTCTTTTCCCTTTCCTATGGACAACCCTCCCCACTCCACATTTTTGTCCACATGTATATCAAAAAGCTAGTCATCTTCACTCTCATCAGCTTCACTATCTACAAATTCCTCCAAGTCTGTAGTGTCATCACCTGAATGTGTGTAATCTTCATCACCATCACCCTGATTCACATCTCCATCTCCATCTCCATCTCCATCCTCTTCCTCAATGACTACTGCAGTACTTAGGTGTTGGTTTTCATTAGAAAAGTTACAATAGTTTTCTATGTACACCTTAATGGTTTTGCTTAATTTGACCCACTTAACCATTTCAATGCAATCACTATCATCTTCAAAGTGCCTAAACCCATGGTATAGATCCCTCGCAGGAACTTTGTAGTGATAAGTCATTGAGCCAAATAAATTCAACTCCTTAACCATGTCTTTCAATTCTATCATTCCCATGTAATCAGTATCCACCCAGTCAAAGAAAGCTACTTTACCCCCAACATATCTCCTCGTATTTATACCAACCATTAGCTTTCCATCATAATGCATCTTGATGGAGAAGTGTACAGCATCATTTTTTTTTGTCACATATGCATAAACATTGCCATGGTCAACAACATGCAGACAAGGTGGGGACTGGGGACCACAATGCATTATCATATGCATAAAAAGTGTCAATCCAAATTAAAAAAGACCATATAAATCCAAAAGAAGAGTAAAAAGTTCAAAAGCACAAAAATCTTGTCTTTGCAAACAATATTAAATGCATCACCAAACAATATTAAATGCCAATTTTTTCGGTGCTAGCATATTAAATACCAACTTACCATAAACTGGTGCATCTTTTCCAACCCTAAGAATGGCCATTTTGAAAACCCTTCTTCGAAAGCTGGCTTGTTCTTTGCTCTCTGTCCTTTACTCAGAGATTCCCCATTGTAAAGAGGTTCCCCTTTTGGCCTCTAATTAATAAGAGTAAGGGTTTTGGCGCCACTTTTAGGGCACTAAGTTTGCCCTCCACTGAGTTTGGCGGGAACATAGTAGATATACCATTTTGTCCAAGAAAAATGACACGAAATGTCCTAACTGCCCTCAATCCCAAGTTTTCCGTCAGATTTTCTCATGTCTGTTATCAATTGGACCTACATAAAACAAAAAACAAACTTGGAGGTCAAAATAGTTACAATCGATACTTGGAAGACGAAAATGAGAAACGGATGAAACTTGGAGGACGATTTCTATAAATTTCCCTTTTATTTATGTTTTTGATATATTATTGGGTAGGGTTAAAATTTTAAAACCCGGTCGTGTTCGGGTAGAATTTGGGGTGGGAGTACCCCGCCTCTGAACCCGCGCCTAAAATATATATATAGAGAGTTCAATTTCCCTAAGGCTCCGTTCAGTTGCCAGGAAAGTATAGGAAAGAATGGAAAAATCAACTTTCCCATGATTTTTGTAGTGTTCAGTTGGCAGGAAAGTAGTGGGAAACATATTTTTAAGTTTTTCTGCAAGAATTATTTTCCTGCAAAAGTGATCCTGCAAAAAACACAGGATTTTGCGTCACGGGAAAAGGAAAATGAGTGAACACTCACAAAATTTTTCCGAAAGTTTCTTTTTCTTGACAAATGAACAACTAAACCTTAATTATTCTTGCAAAATTCTTTTGTCAAATGAACACTCACAGGAAAAAAATTTTTTTTCTTTTACTTCACCTCACTTCACTTTTTCTGAGAACCAATTTTCCACACAACTTTCTCGGTTCAGTAAAAAACTGTTCAGATCAAGCCCTTTCCGATCATTTTTTTTGATGATTTTTAGCAGGTACCCTTAAAATCACGTTCTGAACACATTGAGTGGCTCGGATCGTCGCAATTCGATCAGAAAAGGGGAGTCCCGCACTGTAAGCCGTGCGGGATCCGTCATTGGATATAAAGTGTGTATAATACACACACACACACAGTTGAGGGATCCCGGATGGCTGGTTGATGCGGGACGTGTTTCTTAGCCGTTGGATTAAATCCAATGGCCAAGAAAAGAGAAGGCATTAAACTCGCAAAAATTACACTTTCCCCCCTCAACACTCACACTTCCCCCCTTTGTTTCATTTCACGGCTTCACGCAAACCACACAGAGAGAGAGAAAGACGCGAACCAGAGAACGACGAAGATTGAACCCAGAAATCTTACGCAATCCTGCATCCACCAAGGTATCTCTCTCTCTCAAAAAATCTGGTTAGAAAGAAAGATCGATCTCTGCATTTTTTGCAAAAACCAGAACGGGTTTTAGGATTTTTTTTGCTCAAACAAAAAAAAGAGGCTTTTTTGAACCACTATCCTAATCACTGATTTTGAAATAGATGTTCTTCATGGTATTGAAAACACTTTTATAATTGTAGAACATATTCATCCTGCAACAACTGAGTTATTTTTATTTTTTTGAAAGTGCAATAACTGAGATTGAAATCCAAAGTACAAGAATATCCTAAGGTGGAGTTGAAACCCTAAATTCTTATTGTGTTCTTTTTTATAGTTAAACTTGTATTGTGGTTCTTTTTGCTGGTATGAGCCTTGTATTTTGCAAGAAATGGCTAATTTGGGGACAATGATGGCTCAAACAAAAACAAAGGCTGTAAGGACTGTTGAGCAATGTGAGAGTTCAGTATCTATGAGTATTAGTGAAGAAATGCAGAGGACAACAATCACAATGCAGATGAAGATTGAAGTCATGCAGAAGGAGATTGACGAAATGCAAATGAGAATGAGAAATGGAGGGAAAATGAACTGAAATTATCTTTGGATTGTTGTTTTTTGTGTTGTGTCGTACATGTGTGGCAAAAGCAGCCAGTGATCTCAAGTAGTAATAGTAGTAGTAGTGTAACAACTCCGATTTTTCATTCAATAAAAATCTCGTTGTTATTCGAAATTTCGTAATTTCTCTTAACTGCTCGATGGTTTTACTTATTAATTTCTTAGCAATTGGTTTTTGAGCAATTGATCGCCTTATCATCTTACTCATCGACGAGAAACCCTAATGACACTTTAGCCCTCAAGAATCGTTTCTTGACTTTCAAGCCCTACTTAGCAAGCCTAGTTAGCTTCTAACCGGCTTGATGGAGTAACCAAACTAGAAAGTCACCTAGTTACTTTTCCCTAACCATAGATGAACCGTTTTGCCCATCTTGAACCTTTTGAACCTTTTCAAACCCTAGACTAGTAATTGTTTTATTATTTTCTTTTATTGTTTTAGTTTTATTCTTTATCCATTGGACGATAAATGTTAGGGGAACTATTATCCATTGGATAATAGAAACCCATTTCTTTATATTAAAAGGATTTTGAAATATTTAAACAAAGTACTATGATAGACATTTATAATTATTTTGAAAAGTACTTTTAATTTTTTTTTAATAAAAGTACCCTAGTATCAATGGACCATTGGACAATAACCGTTAGGGTAATCTTTACCCATCGGACAAAAGCCTTTCCTTTATTTTATTTGGTAAGTACATATATATATATATATAAACACATGTGTAATAACAAAAGGACATGTAATCTTTTCCAAAAACTTAATTTATGATTTAAAGTACTCGTACCTTATTATCCTTTGGTTAATAACCGTTAGGGGTTTTATCATCCATTGGGTAATAGGTTTATCTTCTAACTAAGTACTTAACCCATTAAACTAATGTTTTGTTAAGATTTCCGGGAGTACAAAAGTATATTATTATATTAATTAAAGTACTTGTACCTTTATATTAGTTTAAAGGGGAAATCTTGACCTTAAATCCTTTTAGATTTTAAAGTACCAAAGTATCCTTTTATTTATTTGTGTTCTTACATGTTAGTACATACATATATATATATGTATATAACTAGTACATAAGAGAGGAGAGAGAGAGAAAGAGGGAGAGGGAGAGAGAGAGAAGGAAGGAAGAAGGAAGGAGAAAAAAGATGGGACTTGTACTTGGATATTCTTCATCTTTTCAAACTTGGAAGATGAATATCTTCCATATCTACCACCATTGTCCTCCATTGTACAACTTTCAATTGTTTAACCAAGAATCTTGTACCAATGTCTCCTTCTTTCCAACATATCTTCCAAAAATCCCATCCAAGGTACTAAGATTAGCCATGCAAGCCTAGGTAGCCCCATGGCCTAACCCATCAAGCTTTCAATCAAGCTTGACAAGTGAAAGAAATCAAAGATGTAGAGAGAGAGAGAGAGAGATTTGGTTGAGAGAGGGAGAGGAGGAGCCTTGGCCTATAAATAGCAAGCCATTCCAAGCTTAAACTCACACCTTCAACCATTGCTCCAACTTCTCTCTAGAAATTCTAAGAGTTCATGCTTCCAAAGTTCTTATTTTCTTATGTTCTTGAGTGTTCTTGAGAGAAACCACCAAACCACCTCCCAAAACCACCGTTAGATCTTTTAAAGTAGCTTAGTTAAGTTAGAAAGTTGTTTCTAGGAAAAGAAAGAACATCTCTTTTCCTTTCGAAGCAAACCGACGCCGTTACGCCGCCGAAATCCAAAACCGACAATCGAATCTTCGTAGCCGACCACCGCCAAGAAGAATGGTAGTTATCCTTACCTACTATCCCAAATATAAAGTAGTTTTGTATATAAGTTCATTAAAAAGTAACTTTGATCATTATATTTAAAAGTAGATAAGGTTATCTTTTGTTAAGAAGTATGAGATGCATGATGTTGTTATTATGATTCAAGCATGTTATGTGGTCAAGAGTTGGATAATCTTGTTGTATTCATTTTGGAATTGATAAATGCTCGTTTATGTGGAAAAAGTCCTACACCACGGAGTCTATGCATGATAACGTGACACGAGAACCATGAAAGTAGAGACATGGCACCTAGGGTGTGTTAACGAAGATGAAAATGTGTGTATCCGAAGGAGGAAATGTTTTTGAAACTACATAATGATCGGTTTTGGGCGCATTATGTGAGTTATGTGTGTGTGTATGCCAATGGAAACCCGGCGCGGCGGAACCATTGTGAGGATACTCGGGAGACCGGTGCGGCGGAACCGAGGTTGGGTGTGTACTTGGTTATCTGCGATACGGAGCCAATGCGGTTGTATGCCAATGGGAACCCGGCGCGGCGGAACCATTGTGAGGATACTTGGGAGACTGGCGCGGCGGAACCGAGGTTGGGTGAGTTAAAAAAGGAGCTTTTGGGTAAAAAGGAAAGTGGAATAATAACACGGTCTACGATGAGTCTACATAATGAACACAACGTTAGTTGAGTAAGGGATGTGGATTAGAATACTTGTGTGGACTATATGCATGATCTAAGTGGAATTGTTGTTATTATGTTCTTACGTTCATAAGTTAAGGGTTAGAGGGTTTGGATTATTCTATTGAGCGTTTAAGCTCATGGTGTTGCCTTTTTGGTGACCCTGACCTATTATATTGGTGGCGACACCGGTATAATATGTCAAACTTCATAGATGAACAGGGTGAACTTTACACCTTGGAGGCCTTCGGAGCCGAGGAGCTAGCCGTGATGGAAGAACAAGCGAAGCTGTAGTTAGGAACCTTAGTTCCCTTCCGTTTGTAATAAAAGTACTTCTTTTATGTTTTTGTTGTAATAAAGAGCCGGACTCAGTTTTTATTTCAATAAAATATTTTATTTAACATACCCAAAATTCGGGGCGTTACAAGTAGTATGTTTGTTATGATACTATTACTAGGTTATTGTGGTGGCCTTGTATGTGGTCTGTATAAGTGATGATTGTGGTAGTTTGCTTCGAAGCATGATGCACTTATTTTTGTTAAGATGAAGCTACAAGGTAGCTATTTGAAAGACTGTGTGTATGGTTCTGCATATTTTTGGTGGATTTCGCTACGTTCCAATGAAACACATATGCTAAATTTTATAACTCCACTAGGCAATAGTGTTTTGACTTTCAATCGGAGAAAAGTTTTCTGCCGTTTCAATGGATAAAAACAGAAATTTTGTTCCTTAAATGTAACCAAAATTTGAGGAGATCAACTGCCCATTAGAGCTATACTACCTACCAGGTCTCCAAATTAAACTGATGTCATAATAGTTGCAATTCAATATTTTGCCAACCTATAAGTAAGGCTCCAAAATGTTTGGTGTAACTCCAAAACATGACTATCAAGGAACAAAATTTTCCCATCACTACTCCTTTTGTGATGAAGGCATGTCATTGATCTGGCCGTGACCTGAACCATATCAACGAGAACCAATAACTGGGGACCAACAAACTGGAACAACATCTACGGTTTGCTTCATTGTATCTGTAAGGTGCACATAGCATATGTGTTTCAATGGCAAGATTCTCAACAGCAAACCAAACTTCAAACAAGAAATACTACAAACTTTTTTTTTTGGGTAAAATAACTTGAAATAGAAAAAGAGGTTAAGCGGATGTACAACCTACAAGGGGCATACCCGAGGAGGAAAAAGAAAATAGAAAAGCATTGATTGAGAAAATTGAACTAAGCCAACTCAAGCCTAAGCCAAGTGGCTACATTTATCTAAGCCAAAGGATAAAATGAAAAAGACTACATTGAAAGGGAATCCACATGTTTCCATTCTATCTAATACATGAAAGAGAAACTCATGCCAAAAGCAAAGGATTTGCATAGTTAAGTATAAGTAGCTTATGCTTGATAGAATTAGGAGCATCGTGCCAATCATCCAAAAAATAGAAGAACCACAATTACACATGAGATTAGTGAGCCCATTCCACTTGATCAAGAGAATATAGCCTCATTCTTGGAAATAAACCTCACGAAAAACAGGAGTACAACAACAGAACATAGAATACAGCAGCAAAACAGCTACTATATTGCACACAACAAGGTAAGCAGTGGCCAAAGAATACAACAGCATGTAGCCTTAGGTTACACCATGCAGACAGCAACATAACACCAACAGCCATAACAGGTATAATAGGTATCAAAATAGCAGCAGCAGCAACAAGATAAACGAACTGCCGGAATAGACAGCTACATCAAGATAGCAGCAAAACTGCTGCAGGAGAGCAACAGTAAAACATCTTAACAGTAGGCAGTGAGTAGTAGGCTACAGCAGAGTAGTAGAGGCTACATAATAGTAGCAACCATGGGTTCCAACAACAGTAGCAGTAACCAACAATAACTGGTTTGATCCACTCATAAGGGAAAACATATCCAAACGGAACTAAACACAATACATATGTCACGCCCTCGATTTTCAACATAAATAAATAATTTTTTTTTATTAAAAGATCCTCACATATCATAAATTATACCCAAAAGAGTCTCCATAGGTTAATCTTTACAAAACAAGTCCCCATGATTAGAGTTATACAACTTTGACACTCCGGCCCCAAAGAAAACTTAAATACATGTACGAACAAACCATTAAGTTACAAATGGTTTAGTCAAAAGGAATTTCTAGAACGAATAGTTACAAACCTAACTTTGTCAAAAGAAAGTTTTTTATAAAAGATGATTAAATAACTAAAACAGTTAGCTTCCAAAAGCCTTTCACTTCCAAACATGCAATGCATGTAAGCTACTGTCCAGCATTTGAATTTGAAAAGAAAGATTAGGTTGAGCTACACTAGCCCAGTTGGAAAATCTTTACCAATTCTATATGGAAACATGGGGATAAGTGCAAGGGAAGGAAAAACAATAGGATTTAGCTCAAACGACGAAATATAATCAACTCAAGGATATGCCAATCATTCAAGATGATCGTTCTAAAATATGCTATAATCACCTTATGCCATATAGCTCACAATACTCAAGCAAATCAACAATTTCAACACGACTCGCTAACACCAATCTCCACAGACTATATTTTCATGCCTTGCGTTACAGTTTAACCCCACAAGAGTTACCGTATTACCACCCCTAGCGTTACGATGTGCACCAACATCTAGGATCTCCGTATTACCACCCCTTGCGTTACAAGACCATCTAAATCTTCGTATTACCACCCCTTGCGTTATGAGACTACCTAATTCGACCACTGACCCAAACAACTATTCCTTCACACAATATACAAGTTAAGGCTTCCCTAAATCCACATTCATTCATAAAGTATGTCACGACATGCCAACAATATCACAAATATGCCACAAACATTCACAAGTAATCATTCAATCATAAGTTGTATCTTATTGACATTTTAACCAAGTAAACTATTGTTCGTTCCTTACTAACAAGAGGCCAACGGATCAAGGACAACATTGATTATTCATAGGAAGTCAATTGAACATGCAAATAATAGGTTTGGAAGTGTCAAAAAGGGTTTAAAAACGATCGGGAGTCGATGCGGTCAAAAGAGAACAAAGTAGCAAAACGACTGTCCAGAGGGGAAGGGGATCGATCCCGCCTCACTGGATGAAGACAGAACAAAGGAGGATCAATCCCCCAAGTTTAGGGATCAATCCCTAGGCGATTTCGGGCTATTTCTATAGGTTTTTGACAGCTTTCAAATGAACAAAGGAAGACAATTAAAGCTCGATTCTTGCACCAAATCATCATATAAACACATAAAAAAGGTAAAGAAGTCCCTACCTCGCAATGATAACCAAGATCTACGAGATTTGAATGAGCCCTAGCCTCCTTGAACTTCAAAACTTCAATTCAAGCATGACCTAAGGATTTTCGAGCTCAAGAATGCGAATAGAAGGCCGGAGGCTTGGTGATTCTTGAAGTTCTTGAGAGATTGAGTGGAGTTTTGAGTGAAATGATGAGAGAGAGAGAGAGAATGGTAGAGAGAGATATGAGGGGATGAAAATGATTCCCTACACACACCCCCACATATTTATACCCATATATCTTTATATTACATCAACACTCCTTTAAATTTCAATTCATTCACTTCAATCCCCAATCTAATTAGCCACCAAATAAACCACAATTTCCAACTAATTATTTAATCAACATTTCAATAATTAAAGATTTTCCAGGTTTCTACAATCTATCCTCCTTAAAGAAATTTCGTTCCGAAATTTACAACTCAAGCCAATCAAAACTATGCATCAAGTAATCATGCTCATGCTACAACATATATCGCCAAACAATGAATCAACAATCATAAAGTTAAAATCTTAAGACTCACATTGGTTAATTCGGAAACAATTGAGGATACTTCTCCCTTACTTCGTCTTCCATTTCCCACGTCGATTCTTCTTTCCCAAGATTAGTCCATAGAACTTGCACTAACGGAATGGTTTTACCCCTCAATTTGGTCACGCGAATCTAGGATACTTATCGGCTCCTCTCCATAGGATGCGTCAGCTTCCAACTCAAGTTCGGACTACTCTAGAACGTGTGACGGATCCGGCTTGTACTTTCACAACATCGACACATGGAATACATCATGAACGCCCGATAGCCTCGGTGGTAAAGCCATTCGATATGCCACTTCCCCGATCTTCTTGATAATATCAAACAGCCCGATAAAATGCGGTGAAAGTTTGCCCCTTTGCCCAAAACGAGATAATCCTCGGCGACACCATAAGGAACACGTGATCTCCCACTTCAAATGATAATGGTCGGCGACGACGGTCGACATAACTCTTTTGCCTACTTTGCGCGGTTAACAACCGTTGACGAATCACTTTGACTTACTCGGTAGTTCTCCTTTGTGCTTCAAGAAGACGTTGACGAATCGCTTTCATACTCTCGGAGGTTTCTTGTATCAATTCCGGCCCAACCAACGTAGCCTCGTCCAACTCGGTCCAACAAACGGGTGATCGACACAGTCTCCCATACAAAGCCTCATACGGTGCCATTTCAATACTAGACTAGTAACTATTGTTGTACGCGAATTCAACTAACGGTAGGTGATCCTTCCAATTACCCTGAAAATCCATACAATTACCCTGAAAATCCATAACATAAGCCCGAAGCATATCTTCTAGAATTTGGATCGTTCTCTTGGATTGCCTATCCGTTTGAGGATGATACGCGGTGCTAAATAAGAAATTGGTGCCAAGAGCGGCCTGTAGACTATACCAAAAGCATGCAGTGAACCTTGGATCTCGATCAGATACGATAGAAACAAGAATTCCATGAAGGCAGATAATCTCGCGGATATACAATCGACTAAGCATATCAATCGAATCCGTAACCTGAATAGGTAAGAAATATGCTGACTTGGTCAATCGATCAACTATCACCCAAATGGCATCATGTCCCCTTGGAGATCTCGGTAAACCGGTAACGAAATCTATTGTCACGCTCTCCCACTTACATTCGGCCACTGGTAACGGTTGCAACTCCCCCACAGGTCGTTGATGCTCGGCTTTGACTTGTTGGCATGTAAGGCACTTGGACACGAAGATAATGACGTCTCTTTTCATTCCTGGCCACCAAAATTGCCTACGCAAGTCATGATACATTTTCGTTCCCATCGGATGCACGGTAAATGGTTAAATTCTCTCAATATTCCCTCCCGACACAAAATGGGTACGAATAATTTTCCTTGGTATCGCAAACCTTGATCGGCATGAATCATCCACCCCTCTCGAGCATTTTCGGTAAGAAACTTGGTGCGAAATTCCCCCGATTCTTCATCTTGTTGTTGGGCCTTAATCACTCGAGTCGACAAAGTTGATTGAATGGTCAAGTTACACAAAGTGACTCCATCTCGAACCTCCTCAAAATGCAAAGCATATGAGCCAAAGTCGTTCATCATTTTCCACTCGTGGATGGCTAAACTCACAAGCTGTGTTGATTTTCTACTCAATGCGTCTGCTACCACGTTCGCCCTTCCCGGGTGATATTGCAATTCAAAATCGTAGTCTTCTAAATGTTTTATCCAACAACGTTGATGTAGATTGAGGCCCCATTCCCATAAACCATCTTAAAAAATAAGAAGTTTATTTCACATTTTCAAACTCAAAAATAATGTAAATGAAAAATAATTTTTAATTTTTTTTGCATCGTATTAAAGATCTTGATGAGATCTATTAAACAAGATCCATATTGGTAGGAAAATTATTTGCTTAAACACAATATTTTTGAGCTTGAAATTGCCTTCTTAAAAATAAGTACTTATTTTACGTTCCGGAACGGGCCCTGAGTTCTTTTTGTGAAAACAAGTACTTTAGATTTTTGTGATCGGAAAGACTTTGAATCTCTCACCGTAAAGATAATGACGCCAACTTTTCAACACAAAAACGACGGCCGCAAGTTCAAAGCCATGGGTAGGGTAGTTCCGCTCGTGAGTTTTCAATTGCCGCGATCCATACGCTACCACTCGCCCTAATTGCAACAACACACTCCCTAATCCCTCTTTCGAAGCGTCACAATACACAGAATAACCAACTCCTCATTCTGGCACAACCAAAATCGATGCGGTAGTCAACCTTCTCTTCAATTCCTCAAAGGCCTTCTCACACGCGTCATTCCAAACAAAGCGAGTTTCCTTATGAGTTAATTTAGTCATCGGAGCCGCTAGGCGAGAGAAATCAAAGACAAATCGACTGTAGAACCTGGCCAAGCCCAAAACCTACGAATCTCGAACACATTCTTCAGTCATTGCTAATTCATTACGGACTCTATCTTTCCTAGATCAACGGACACCCCATCTTTCGACACAACGTGACCAAAAAACTTAACTTCGGATAACCAAAACTCGCATTTACTAAGCTTAGCATACAAACGGTGCTCTCTCAAGAGTTCAAGAACAATAGAAAGGTGAGATTGGTGTTCCTCCTCCGAAGATGAGTAGATAAGAATATCATCCACAAAACAACCACAAAACGATCAAGATCGGCACAAAAAATTCGGTTCATTAGATCCATGAAAGTCGCTGTGCATTCATCAATCCAAAGGGTATAATAACGAATTCATAGTGGCCTGTCGAGTACGAAGCGCGATTTTAGGGATATCTTCCCTCCGAACTCTTAACTGGTGGTAACCGGACCTCAAATCGATTTTAGAGAAACAAGTTGCGCCTCGAAGTTGGTCAAACAAGTCATCGATTCTAGGCATAGGGTACTTATTTTTAATGGTGACACAGTTTAACTTACGATAGTCGATACATAGACGAAGCGACCCATCCTTCTTTTGAGCAAATAAGGCCGGTGCTCCCCACGGTGACGTACTCGGACGGTTAAGCCCCAAATCCTCCAATTCTTGCAACTGAACCTTCAATTCTCTCAACTCGGCGGGTGCAAAATGATAAGGAGGTACAAAAATAGGAGCGGTACCAAGAAGCAAATCAATAGAAAACTCGATTTCCCTCTCGGGTGATAAACCGGGTAACTTCTTCGGAAACACGTCCGGAAAGTCGCAAACGACAAGAGGTAGCTCTCCACGCATGTATATGTCCTCATCTAAGGCAAAACTCGCTAATAAGGCATACACCGATTCTTGCTCCCGAGACCTACACAGATACGGTTCTATCGGCTCCCGACGCTCCCCAAGGAATTCACCACAGGCACCCCTAGGCTGACAAATACGGACCCAATGCTTGAAGCAATCTATAGTAGCGTGAAACGTGGACAACCAATCCATCCCTAATATAAGATCGAAACCGACATATTCAACACGATGAAGTCAAAAGTAAGATGACAATCCAGAATAATAAGCTCACAATCCCGGCAAATACGATCTAATGGTGATGTACCCCATATGGGTGCCCCAACGAACAATGGAGGACTAATGTTTTCAATTTCCAATCCCAAAGCACAAGCAAAAGATGCAGCAATGAATGAATGTGATGCTCCATAATCAAATAATACTCTAGCAAAGGAGTTAAACAATAAGAATGTACCCCTCACAATAGAAGTCTTCGGGGTCTGAGAAGTAACAGGAGGTGGTGGAGGCAGAATAGCAGAGGTGATGGCAAAAGCCCTTCCGTGAGTGGTCTGACTTTGAACGTGTCCACCCCGATGATTAGAACCGTGAGTAGGTGTTGAAGAACTCGTTCCTCTCTCAACCTGAGATCCCTGGGCTGATGTGGTTTGACGAAAATGAGGCTGCAGTTGCCTCTGATTTCCCCGAAATGATTGCCAACTAGAACCCTGTCCACCCCTCGACTGCTGCACCGATCCTGACTCACTACGTGCCCCTTCTCCACGCTGGCAATTCCTTGCAAAGTGACTACCCTTCTCATAAGTAAAACATGTGTTCAAAAGTTGCGGACATTGGGCATGAATGTGCCCTGCCTGACCACACTCATGGCATACGATTGGAAGCCTATTGGAAACTCCCCGAGTCCTGAACAAAGAAGAAGGTGGAGGCCTAAAATTTGACGGACCCTATGAAGTCGACATTTAATCCCTTTGTCTCTTCCTCCCTTGACTACCAAAACTTCCCGACGATAAACTCATAACCCCCACTGGTGTCGCGGTTCCCAAACCTTAGGATTTTTGGGTGCCTCCTTTAGTGTCTCGATGCTCCTTGCACACTCAACGACTTTGGAAAACTTTTCTTTGCGTTGTGCCATAACAAATTTCTTCACTGCGTCGTGCAAGCCTCTTTCAAACCACCTACACTTCCTTTCCTCGGTAGCGACCAACTCCAGCGCGAAATGGGATAAAGATTGGAACTTTAAAGCGTATTCCAATACAATCATATTCCCTTGCTCTATATTCTCAAACTCTTCTCTCAATAGGTCACGACTCATTTTCGAAAAATATTGCTCCTCGAAGAGCACCTCAAATTCAGCCCAAGTCAAGTTCTCCACATCTGGCTCATTTGCCTGAACCGTAGTCATTGCTGCTCTCCTCGCATCCTTTCTCGATTCCAACACGGACTCCCACCATTCATTTGCCTCCCTGGTAAGTTGAATGGCCACAATATTGACTCGCAAGTCATCCTTCGTGATCATAAGAGCCCTAAAAAGTATTTGGATCTGAGCTAGCCAATGATCGGCCACAAGAGGGTCACTGCTCGACCCATCAAATGTAGGTGGATTTCTATGGCTAAACTCCCTCATCGCTAACATAGCACGATTGTCCGCACTCTCCCTAGAAGCTGGGTTCAAAAGGTTTACAGCTGCAAGAGCCGCCACGAAATCCCTTGCAAAAGGATTCTGAACAACGGGTGTCCCCTTTCCCCAGCCCCTTCCCCCGTATTCTTGTTCAGACTTTCCCCAAGCTGGTTAACCTCATCTCAATCGGCGCCTCTCGGCCACCCCGACTTTCGACCTCACCTGCCCTAGTACACGTTCTCAGTGGCATCTTACTACAAGTTATAAGAAAGAAAAGGTTCATCAATAACAGCATTATCTCATGAGGTCGAAACTTCCAACCATCCAAACACGGGTCAAACAACACCATGCCACTCTACTATATTGAAATGCAATGCCACGTAAGCCAAGTAATGTCAATGCACACAAGCACACATACTAAAAGTCTCCCCACGGTCTTAAAGTATTCAAACCTAGATGCTCTGATACCAATTTGTTACGCCCTCAATTTTAAACATAAATAAATAATCCTTTTTGATAAAAGATCCTCACATATCATAAATTATGCCCAAAAGAGTTCCCATAGGTTAATCTTTACAAAACAAGTCCCCATGATTAGAGTTATACAACTTTGCCACTCCGGCCTCAAAGAAAACTTAAATTCATGTATGAACAAACCATTAAGTTACAAACGGTTTAGTAAAAAGGAATTTCTAGAATGAATAGTTACAAACCCATCTTTGTCAAAAGAAAGTCCTTTACAAAAGATGATTAAGTAACTAAAACTGTTAGCTTTCAAAAGTCTTTCACTTCCGAACACACAATGCATGCAAGCTACTGTCTAGTATTTGAACCTGAAAAGAAAGATTAGGTTGAGCTACACTAACCCAGTAGGAAAATCTTTACCAATTATGTAAGCAAACATGGGGATAAGTGCAAGAGAAGGAAAAACAAGAGGATTTAGCTCAAATGACGAAATACAATCAACTCAAGGATATGCCAATCATTCAAGACGATCATTCTAAGATATGCTATAATCACCTTATGCCATATAGTTCACAATACTCAAGCAAATCAACAATTTTGACATGACTCACTAACACCAATCTCCACCGACTGTATTTCCACGCCTTGCGTTACAGTTTAACCTCACAAGAGTTACCGTATTACCACCCCTAGCATTATGGTGTGCACCAACATCTAGGATCTCCGTATTACAACCCCTTGCGTTACGAGACCATCTAAGTCTTTATATTACCGCCCCATGCGTCATGAGACTTCCTAATTCGATCCTGACCCAAACAACTATTGTAACACCCGTTCTGAGCATGCACGTGCATCGCATATGACATTTAATTTTATGTTGCATAGGTCATGCTAATTGTTACACGTGTTGTGTTATCATTCGCATATCATTCATTAATTGTTTAGTGATACATGATTAAGTTTAAGGGTTTAATTAAGTTAATTTAAAAGTGATGGACTTGGTAGGTGGAATGAAGGGTTAAGATGAGTTTTACCCTTTTTAAACCCATGCACCCAACCTCATGGGATAACTCTTCCCTAATAAATCTAGCTTCTACCATATTCTTCACCATTCTACACCCCTCCACGATTTCCTTTGTAACGTAGAGAGAGAGAGAGAGAGAGAGAGAGAAGAAGAAGAAGAAGAAGAAGAATTGGGAAAAATCTAATTGAAGGTAAACCCTATTTTTATACCTAATCTATGTTTTGGGTTTTGATCAAACATGGTTATACCTGCATATTTTTGTAGTTTAAACCCTAATTGGTTCATAAGAGAATGGGTTTTAACCTAGCAAATTCGTCCATCTTTGAGACATGTCTCAATTCTGTCAATTAGAGCTTGAACTTGATTGAATCTGTCCTGTTCTTAACGAATTTTTCTCACAGACTTTCTGACCTTGTAATTTTCTGAAATTTTTACTGGAGATGGATATGCATGTCTAGTTTATTGGGTAAAATTTTCAAAATTTATTTTGAGGAGGGAAAAAAGTTAAAAATCGCGCACCGAACTGCTGCTGTGAAATTCGTATTGCTGACTGCACTGACACAAGTTGGAAAAACAGTCATATCTCCTAGCTCGAGACTCGAAATCACATTCCGCTTGTTTTGCTAGAACTAGACTCGTAGAGCTTTCCAACGATGCAACCCATGTGCTTTGGTTATGCCTGAGCAATAACAGATTTGCTGTTTAAGTTGACCTAAAACTTGTCTCTGCACCAGTTTTGATATTTTGTTAAATTATAATCGCGAGACCGTAATAAGGTTACCCGAACTCCGTTTTTTATGAACGACCTGTCGATTCGAAGAGGAAGAAGTTTACTTTTCAATGGTTAAAGTCTCATTCTTCAATTCACGATTATGTTTCGGATACGGTCAGAACCGTACATGTTGGTCATGGATTAAGCCTTATTCTTGAGAATTCTCGTATCAAATCTCATTGAATCATCTTTTGAGCATTGAAGCACATCACTCATCATTTTGATTGCCTTGGTCTCATGCAGTCTCATACTAGGGATGGAGATTAAAAAAGAAGAAGATCATATGCTAGATTTATTGATGCATTTTACTTGCATTTTATAATGAGTTGGAGTATGAAATATACTAAGTGTAGCGTCATTCATATTTTAGGATCGGGGGACGAGTCTCCACCTCAAGGTTGAGAAGGAGGCGTTTCGCTTTTGTCTTTTGAATCTCTAAGGTGAGTGTGCTATTTCATTGAAGTGACTAGCTAAAACATAAATTTATCATTTTCTGCAAATGTTGGAAATTTTGACGGTAGTGATATGGATCAAGTTGCTTGAAACATGATTTATTTCAAGAGCATGTCATAGCTGTATTGTTGGTTGGAATTGTTTTCTTCTTGATGTGCACAAGAATGGTATAAATTGTCTGTTTGTTGTACACAAACAGGGCATAAATTATTGGAAGTACCCTGTTCACAGGGTCACGGTACCGTCATAACTCCTGGTTGCGAGGGAAGCAACCCTATGGCTTCTTGAAATATTGTGCTTATTTAATGGTCTGTGAAGAATAACTTGTTTCTTGCTAAATATGGTTGGAAGAATTACTCGATCCATGTTTGCTCGTGTAAATTATTTTATGCTTTCCGCTTGAATGAAGTAGTAACACTCACAATCCTTCTAGGTAACTGAAGTAGAGTTTTGGTCCACTACTGGTCGGACCGGCTGTAGGAGTGGAGGTGAGGGTGACTTGGTGTCCTTCTGGCGTAGGACATTTTGTGATACAAATTTTTGGGGAGTTGTAGCCCTTGTGAATGTGAACTCATCTTGTATAGTTCTCTTGTAAATTTTATTTTGGAAGCCGGTTGTAATATACTTAGTTGGCATTGTCTTGCGTTATGGAAAGAATTTTATTAAGTTTGTTGCTTAGCTTTCTTTAAGACAGTTTAAGCTAATCCTCCCAGAGCGGGTCGTTTCAGTTGGTATCAGAGCATAGGTTGTAAATTCTGTAGACTAGCCGTGTTTAGACTAGTAGTGGACCATAGGGTATTTGTCTTGTGTCCGTGGGGATGGGAAGGAATAGAATGTTCATGAAACATGTCATGCATTTTACTTCTATCATTTGAGATGTTATTTGATAAATTGTTGCATATCTAGTTATGGATCGCGATGGTCAACATGATAATGCTGGAGAGACTCTATTAACTAGAGTTATATATTGGGACTGTTAATTTCGAATGGGCGATAAGGAGTTGTCAGTCGATTTGATGCCATTGAATATCACAGATTTCGATATAATCCTTGGAATGGATTGGTTATCTGCTTATCATGCCTCCATTGATTGTTTCCGAAAAGAAGTAACATTGCAGATTTCAAATAATCCACAACTGAAATTCCGTGGGGATAGGACTTCTGCTCGTATAATTTCTGTAATGAAGGCCGAGAAGTTGTTGAAAAAGGGTTGTCAAGGATTCCTTGCACATATTGTTGACACCAACAAAAGTACACCGCGGGTGGAGGATATACCAATTGTTTGTGAGTTTCCCGATGTATTTCCCGAGGAATTACCAGGGTTGCCAGTGGACCGAGAAGTTGAGTTCTCTATTGAGTTTTTGCCAGGTACACAACCAATTTCAATTGCACCTTATCGTATGGCTCCTGCCGAATTAAAGGAATTGAAAATCCAATTGGAAGATCTATTGGAACGAGGATTTATTAGACCTAGTATTTCTCCGTGGGGTGCTCCAGTTTTGTTTGTTAAAAAGAAAGATGCTACGATGCGGATGTGTATTGACTACCGTCAGTTAAACAAGGTGACCATCCGAAACAAATATCCTTTACCGCGTATTGATGATTTGTTTGATCAATTGCAAGGGGCGACAGTATTCTCTAAAATTGATCTCAGATCGGGATATCATCAATTAAAAATAAAGGAGAAGGATGTTTCGAAGACTGCTTTTCGTACAAGGTATGGCCATTATGAATTCCTTGTTATGCCATTTGGTCTAACAAATGCCCCAGCTGCTTTTATGGATTTAATGAATCGAGTGTTTCAACCATATCTTGACTCCTTTGTGATAGTGTTTATTGATGATATTCTTATCTATTCTCGAAGTAAAGAGGAACATGCAAGTCACCTTCGAATCGCATTACAAACTCTGCGTGGAAAGAAGTTATATGGAAAGTTAAGTAAATGCGATTTTTGGCTAGACTCTGTTGTGTTTTTGGGACATGTAATATCGGGGGATGGAATTTCTGTTGATCCTAAAAAGATAGAGGCAGTCACCAATTGGGAAAGACCGACTAATGTGACGGAAATTCGCAGTTTCTTGGGTTTGGCTGGTTATTACCGCAGGTTTGTTCAAGGATTTTCTTCTGTTGCTATTCCTTTGACCCGATTAACTCGAAAGGGGGTAAAATTTGTGTGGTCTGAAGATTGTGAAAAGAGTTTTCAGGAGCTGAAGAAAAGGTTGACTACTGCGCCAGTATTATCTCTTCCTTCAGGTGATGATGGGTTTGTTATTTATAGCGATGCTTCTAGACAAGGATTGGGTTGTGTTTTGATGCAGCATGGTAAAGTAATTGCATATGCCTCTAGACAATTGAAACCTCATGAACATAATTATCCCACCCATGATTTAGAATTGGCTGCCGTTGTTTTTGCATTAAAGTTGTGAGGCATTATTTGTATGGGGTGACATGCGAAGTCTACACCGACCATCAGAGTTTGAAATATCTGTTCACACAACGGGAGCTAAACTTGAGACAACGTAGATGGATGGAGTTAGTGAAAGACTATGATTGCACAATTCAGTATCATCCGGGTAAAGCCAACGCAGTAGCTGATGCTTTGAGTAGGAAATCTGCGGGCACTTTGGCTTCTTCGCGAAGTACACAAGAGAATTTACTTGTTGATCTACGTTCTTTGCGGGTAAAACTTTCCGTTAATGGAACCGTTCTACTAGCTAGTCTTACACTTAAACCCCTTCTAGTAGATCGTATTCGAGAAATGCAACAATCAGATGAGAATTTGGAAGAGATTAAGACGAAGGTTAAAGAAGGAAAACTGAAGGACTTTGCACTGAGAGATGAAAATGTTTTGTATTTTGGGAACCGGTTATGCGTACCTAATGATCCGTCTTTGAAAAGAGAAATTCTTGAGGAGGCTCATAGTAGCACATATGCTATGCATCCTGGCGGTACCAAAATGTATCGTGACCTTCGCGAGAATTACTGGTGGGCCGGTATGAAGCGTGAAATTGCTAAATTTGTATCCGAGTGTTTGATATGTCAACAAGTGAAGATAGAACATCAGCATCCTGCAGGTTTATTGCAACCTCTTCCAATTCCGGAATGGAAATGGGAACATATTACTATGGACTTTGTCCTTGGATTACCTCGAACCAAAGCAGGAAATGATAGTATATGGGTAATCGTGGATAGACTTACTAAATCTACACATTTCTTGGTCGTTAAAAGCACACATTCATTGGATAAACTAGCTAGCATATATGTGGATGAAATTGTCCGACTACATGGTGCTCCAGTTTCTATTGTTTCAGATAGAGATCCCAGATTTACTTCACGATTTTGGCCTAGACTTCAAAATGCTATGGGTACTTCTCTGAAGTTTAGTACAGCATTTCATCCTCAGACTGATGGACAGTCCGAGCGTACAATTCAAACTTTGGAAGATATGTTGCGAGCTTGTGTACTTGATTTCCAAGGTAGTTGGGATCAATATTTATCTATTATTGAATTTGCTTATAACAATAGTTATCACTCAAGCATTGGCATGGCACCATATGAAGCATTATACGGCCGAAAATGCAGGACTCCAGTGTGTTGGGGTGAGGTGGGTGAAAGGAAGTTAGTAAGTGAAAAGAAGTATCTAGGTCCAGAATTAGTAAAAACTACTATTGATAAGGTAAAAGTGATTCAAGAGCAGTTGAAGATATCTCAAAGTCGACAAAAAAGTTATGCTGATACAAGACGAAGAGACTTGGAGTTTAATGTGGGCGATCAAGTATTTATTCGAGTGTCACCATGGAAAGGGCGGTTGAGATTCGGTAAAAAGGGTAAATTAAGTCCAAGATATATCGGGCCTTATGAGATTGTGAAACGGGTGGGTTCGACAGCGTATCAACTAGATTTACCATCAGAATTGGCCAAGATGCACGATGTTTTTCACGTATCCATGCTTCGAAAGTGCAAAGGAGATTCAACTAATGTGGTTCCTCAAACGATGGAATTAAAGGATGATATGACCTATGTGGAACAACCAGTTCAGATTTTGGATCACAAGGAACAAGTCCTTCGCAACAAAACCGTATCGTTGGTAAAAGTATTGTGGAGGAGTCGTTCAACAGAGTATGCAATGTGGGAAGCTGAAACTAACATGCGGAAGCAATACCCTCATTTATTTGGACAAGGTAAGTAAATTTCGGGGACGAAATTTTATTAGGAGGGGAGAATTGTAACACCCGTTCTGAGCATGCACGTGCATCGCATATGACATTTAATTTTATGTTGCATAGGTTATGCTAATTGTTACACGTGTTGTGTTATCATTCGCATATCATTCATTAATTGTTTAGTGATACATGATTAAGTTTAAGGGTTTAATTAAGTTAATTTAAAAGTGATGGACTTGGTAGGTGGAATGACGGGTTAAGATGAGTTTTACCCTTTTTAAACTCATGCACCCAACCTCATGGGATAACTCTTCCCTAATAAATCTAGCTTCTACCGTATTCTACACCATTCTACACCCCTCCATGATTTCTTTGTAATGTAGAGAGAGAGAGAGAGAGAGAGAGAGAGAGAGAGAGAGAGAAGAAGAAGAAGAAGAAGAAGAATTGGGAAAAATCTAATTGAAGGTAAACCCTATTTTTATACCTAATCTATGTTTTGGGTTTTGATCAAACATGGTTATACCTGCATATTTTTGTAGTTTAAACCCTAATTGGTTCATAAGAGAATGGGTTTTAACCTAGCAAATTCGTCCATCTTTGAGACATGTCTCAATTCTGTCAATTAGAGCTTGAACTTGATTGAATCTGTCCTGTTCTTAACGAATTTTTCTCACAGACTTTCTGACCTTGTAATTTTCTGAAATTTTTACTGGAGATGGATATGCATGTCTAGTTTATTGGGTAAAATTTTCAAAATTTATTTTGAAGAGGAAAAAAAGTTAAAAATCGCGCACCGAACTGCTACTGTGAAATTCGTATTGCTGACTGCACTGACACAAGTTGAAAAAACAGTCATATCTCCTAGCTCGAGACTCGAAATCACATTCCGCTTGTTTTGCTAGAACTAGACTCGTAGAGCTTTCCAACGATGCAACCCATGTGCTTTGGTTATGCCTGAGCAATAGCAGATTTGTTTAAGTTGACCTAAAATCTGTCTCTGCACCAGTTTTGATATTTTGTTAAATTATAATCGCGAGGCCGTAATAAGGTTACCCGAACTCCGTTTTTTATGAACGACCTGTCGATTCGAAGAGGAAGAAGTTTACTTTTCAATGGTTAAAGTCTCATTCTTCAATTCACGATTATGTTTCGGATACGGTCAGAACCGTACATGTTGGTCATGGATTAAGCCTTATTCTTGAGAATTCTCGTATCAAATCTCATTGAATCATCTTTTGAGCATTGAAGCACATCACTCATCATTTTGATTGCCTTGGTCTCATGCAGTCTCATACTAGGGATGGAGATTAAAAAAGAAGAAGATCATATGCTAGATTTATTGATGCATTTTACTTGCATTTTATCATGAGTTGGAGTATGAAATATACTAAGTGTAGCGTCATTCATATTTTAGGATCGGGGGACGAGTCTCCACCTCAAGGTTGAGAAGGAGGCGTTTCGCTTTTGTCTTTTGAATCTCTAAGGTGAGTGTGCTATTTCATTGAAGTGACTAGCTAAAACATAAATTTATCATTTTCTGCAAATGTTGGAAATTTTGACGGTAGTGATATGGATCAAGTTGCTTGAAACATGATTTATTTCAAGAGCATGTCATAGCTGTATTGTTGGTTGGAATTGTTTTCTTCTTGATGTACACAAGAAGGGTATAAATTGTCTGTTTGCTGTACACAAACAGGGCATAAATTATTGGAAGTACCCTGTTCACAGGGTCATGGTACCGTCATAACTCCTGGTTGCGAGGGAAGCAACCCTATGGCTTCTTGAAATATTGTGCTTATTTAATGGTCTGTGAAGAATAACTTGTTTCTTGCTAAATATGGTTGGAAGCATTACTCGATCCATGTTTGCTCGTGTAAATTATTTTATGCTTTCCGCTTGAATGAAGTAGTAACACTCACAATCCTTCCAGGTAACTGAAGTAGAATTTTGGTCCACTACTGGTCGGACAGGCTGTAGGAGTGGAGGTGAGGGTGACTTGGTGTCCTTCTGGCGTAGGACATTTTGTGATACAAATTTTTGGGGAGTTGTAGCCCTTGTGAATGTGAACTCATCTTGTATAGTTCTCTTGTAAATTTTATTTTGGAAGCCGGTTGTAATATACTTAGTTGGCATTGTCTTGCGTTATGGAAAGAATTTTATTAAGTTTGTTGCTTAGCTTTCTTTAAGACAGTTTAAGCTAATCCTCCCAGAGTGGGTCGTTTCAATTCCTTCACACAATATATAAGTTAAAGCTTCCCCAAATCCACATTCATTCATAAAGTATGTTACGACATACCAACAATATCACAAATATGCCACAAACGTTCACAAGTAATCATTCAATCATAAGTTGCATCTTATTAACATTTTAATCAAGCAAACTATTATTCGTCCCTTACTAACAGGAGGCCAACGGATCAACGACAACATCGATTATTCGTAGGAAGTCAATTGAACATGCAAATAATAGGTTTGGAAGTGTCCAAAAGGGTTTAGAAATGATCAGGGGCCAATACAGTCGAAAGAGAACAAAGCAACAAAACGGCTGTCCAGAAGAGAGGGGGATCGATCCCTCCTCACTGGATGAAGACAGAACAAAGGAGGATCGATCCCCCAAGTCTAGGGATCAATCCCTAGGCGATTTTTGGGCTATTTCTGTAGTTTTCTGACAACATTCAAATGAATAAAGGAAGACGATCAAAGCTCGATTCTTGCACCAAATCATCATATAAACACATAAAAAAGGTAAAGAAGTCTCTACCTCGCGACGATAACCAAGATCTACGAGATTTGAATGAGCCCTAGCCTCCTTGAACTTTAAAACTTCGATTCAAGCATGACCCAAGGATTTTCGAGCTCAAAAACGCGAATAGAAGGCCGAAGGGTTGGTGATTCTTGAAGTTCTTGAGAGATTGAGTGGAGTTTTGAGGGAGAGGAGGAGAGAGAGAGAGAGAGAGAACGGTAGAGAGAGATATGAGGGGATGAAAATGGTTCCTTACACACACCCACATATTTATACCCCTATATCTTTATATTACATCAACACTCCTTCAAATTTCAATTCATTCACTTCAATCCCCAATCTAATTAGCCACCAAATAAACCACAATTCCCAACTAATCATTTAATCAACATTTCAATAATTAAAGATTTTCTAGGTCTCTACAACATATAACCACACCATGTCCATGATATATATCCTCATGTTGTATCATAAACACATAGGCACCAATTTGAAGTATTTCCTCCTGAAATTTCTTAAATGAATGGAGTGTGTATAATTCACTCATTTTCTTTTCCATCAACCATGAGGTTTTCAAGATTGGCTTCTCATTTATATCTTTGTGGTCTAAATCTAATTCATTATGTCGTACACGTGCAAGTGCCCTATCAAACCGTGTCACAAATTCATACATTGAATTATTTTCAAACAGATACCTCTTGAAGAATGAATGAGAAATTTCAGCTCTCTAACTACTTGTCATGTGGGCAGAGAAAATGTATCTCGTATATGCAGGAACTCATCTGTCGCGAATTTCGTACATGGACTGCAACCATTGATGGCTGGACAAGTTAGATTTTCCTACAATATATGCCCATGTTACGTCAAACTCTTCAGGGCTGTCGAAATTCCAAATACATTTTTTGAACTCTTCGTAATGTTCTTTGTATGCTAATGCACCTATTTTCTCAGAAAATTTACTAACAATGTGCCAAATGCAATATCTATGAAACGTACTGGGAAGAGCACAAGTAATTGCTTTTTCATTATCGGATCTTGATTAGTTATGATCATTTTGGGCGGTGGTCTAGGCATCGCTTTCAAAAATTCCTTGAAAAACCACTCAAAGGATTCACTTTTTTGTCGCTTAAGAATGCACACCCAAAAAGCGATGTCTGCCTGTGGTGGTTAACCCCTAATATAAGTGCAAACATCAAGCAATATTTGTTTGTGTTGTATGTAGTATCGAATACCACCATGTACCCGAAATATTGGTATGACTTCCTAGAGGCCGCATCGGCCCAAAAACAATGGGTCATCTTGCTCTCATCATCTTCCTCGATTGTAAACGTAAAACCTGGATTCTTTTCTTTTTCAGTCTCAAAAAGCTCTTTCAAATGTTGGCGTCATGTCTATCTACATATTTCTTCATATCCCTTTGAGAATTATAAATATCTCATTATAAACATCCAACATTTTCAAACCCCCGGCTTAAAACTCTAAAACACCCATTTGCTGGTTGGTTGACACATTTGCAGCTGCTAGTTAGTTGCATTAACGCTTTCTATGCAACTAACACTTGACGATGAGATCTCAAGAAATGCTTCTTTCTTGGCGTCATAAGAGGGTAGCTATGCCCCTCCACAAATTGGGTGACAACAAACCCTTCACTTGATAGATTTTTTACGACTATTAGTTTTACACCACATTTCTCCCTAGTTAAACCCCGCTGTCGTTGAGTGGCCTCAAAACTTTTACTCTCCCCTTCTTTGTAACAAACATACTATTTCCTAATGGTTTCACCATTCTTATCCATCTTGCTAGAATGGATTCGCACATTAAAACCAACTTTGAATGCGTAATTGTTGTAAGCTTTAAAAACATCCTCTAAGCTTTTATATTGTTGTGTAATTTTCAGTATCACTTCGTTTTTAACTTCAAGAGTGTAAAGTGCTTTAGAAGAATTCGTAGACTCCTCACACGGTTGAGAAGGTGACGGTGAGAGTAGTTGTATATCATCTAAAGACTGCATTTTAACTACCAAAAGACAAACAATAAATAAACCACAGTGATCATAACTAACTACCATATTTTTCTACATGAGAGAGAGAAATATACCTTCGCAGTGGTGGTGGTGGTGGAAACAAGGGGGTTGGATTGACATTGGAAATTTGTTCTTGTTCCATTTGCTCTTCTTCGTTCCTTCTTCGGTATAGTTCAAACTCTTTCCCTCTTTAAGAATGAGTAACTAGAAATAGCAAAGACTATCAAATCGAATTAGTATTAGAATTAGGTTTTCTACATGTGTTCAACAGAAAGGCAGAGACAAAGGCATTTTAGCAGAGAAAGTGTAATCATATATACATGGAACACTAAATCAACAATCTAAGCATTTGAGCAATAAAAGTTATAAGCTAACATTTAGTGCTTGTTTGATATGAAAATGAGCATTTGAGTTTGAGCATAAGTGAATGACTAAGTCATCAGGTTATGTGTTATCTTGATTAAGTCACTGATATTTCCTCTTCCTATTAAGTTATAGAGTCATGACAAGTGACATCGTTGCAGTATCTTTTAGTGCTCATCGTATCATATAAGTTCGACTAATTGAAAAAGAATTAAAATTAGGTTTTATAATCTGGTCTCCGGCTTCCTATTTACAAGTAACTGGAAATCAGATATATACTTTGATGCAAAAGTTCTAAAACTGCATCTCTATTCTTGTTTAGTCTAAAATCAAAATCATTTCGAACACTAATCCTAAAATCAAAATCATCGCTTAAAAAAAGCCCTTTTTGTGGTTCGAGTAAAAAAAACCCTAAAACCTATTTTGGTTTTTGAGAAAATGTAGAGATCGATCGATTGATCGATCGATCGAGAGAGAGAGAGAGAGAGAGAGCTAGGTTCGAATCGGTAAAAAAAGCCCTAATTTTTGTTGATTTCAAATAGGCAAAAAAAAGCCCTACCCATATTATTCAAGAGAGAGAGAGAGAAAGAGATACATTGGTGGATGCAGGATCGCGTAAGATTTTTGGCTTCAATCTTTGTCGTTCTCTTCTTCGTTTTTCGTTCTCTGGTTCGCGTGTCTTTTATCTAGTTCGCGTCTCTCTCTCTCTCTTTCTCTGTGTGTGTGTGTGTGTGTGTGTGTGTGTGGTCTGCGTGAAGCCGTGAAATGAAACGAATGGGGGAAATGTGAGTGTTGAGGGGGGAAAGTGTAATTTTTGCAAGTTTAATGCCTTCTCGTTTCTTGGCCGTTGGATTTAATCCAACGATTGAGAAACACGTCCCGCACCAACCAACCATCCGGGATCCCTCAAGGGATTTGGAAAGAGAGAGTGTGTGTGTGCATGTGTATAATTATACTTTTATCCTAATCTAATTATCATTAGAGTATCTCCATTTCTTACTCAAATCTTGACTCATACCCATTCTATTTTCTCAAATAAGTACTTAAAAAATAATGAGTTATTTTTAAGCTTAAAAATAATGAGTATAATAAAGTAATTTTTTAATTTTTTTCCAGAGTTTGATAAATCTTTACAAATAATATTCATATTGCATATTTTTTGATTTCAGTAAGTCTATTATTTTTAAGTTTGAAAATTACAAATAAATACATATTTTTTAAGGGGCAAAAGCAGAACACCCCCTCAAACCCAACTCACCCAAAGCTCTCATCTACTCTTTACCCAAACCTGTAACAAATTTGAGTTAGTCAAATTTAGACTCAAACTCTTACTCAAAATTTTGAAGACAAATTTCACACCTTTAAATTTACAATATTGTCATTAATGAAGTTTTTACTTAAATTTATGCATATTTGTGTTTGGATTTGAGTTTACCCATTGGAATACACAATAACAAATGAAGTGTTTACTCAAATTTGAGTTAGGGGTGCAGATGCCCTTATACTTAAAATTTTATATTTTTTCCCTAATATTATTATCATTATACTAAAAAAACTTATATTCTTACCTTTATATTTTTACCATTATACTAAACTACCACTTTATTTATAACCATTTTCTTTTATTTTACTTTTAGATTAAATTTTTTAAATTTCTTACGAAGCGGAGCAAGGCGGGTAAACCCATTCTAGAATCGAGTCGATAATGGGGGTACTCACCCAAAAAAAGAAAAAACTGGTTGGGATCGGGCTGGGTCGGGGTACACCAAAACCAGCCCAGCCCCGTTGCCATTCATAGGCTTAAATGCTTATGCAGATGTGCCACCTGAGAGCTGAAACGACATCCAATAATTATGACTTTTGCAACCCAAAATTGATCGTTTTTAGTTTTGAAATTACTTAATTGACGTCGGATCAGTCAGGTTGCTCATCCGTACTCCCAAATTAGATTTTGGCCTAACTTTTTTTTAGGGGTGAGCAAAAAAATCTGTCAAACCGTGAATTTAGTCCAAATCAATCCAAATCGAAGGGTTTGGTTCGATTTTTTAATAGCATGGTTTGGTCATGGTTTAAAAAAATTAAATTCCGCGTTATATGGTTTGGTTTGTGGATTTGCGATTATGGTTCCAAACCGATCTAAACCTTATACTACATATAAATAATTAAATAATTTAATTATGATTTAGGAAATAAATATGGGAGCCTTAGTCAAGTATTTTCTTAATTTATTGATCCTTTTAAATCCATCGCAATATTTAGTTTTTCTTTCTTGCCAAGATAATTTAGACTAAACTTCTACTATATATCAAGGCTGCTGATTTTGCCATTCCCTTTTTTGTTAACGTCACTCCCCTGCAATTGTATTTTGGTGCAAAAATACACTTGCAGGGGTGACAAAATCATTTCCCTATATCAAACCCATTCCTAATTTCTAGTATTACATTATATTAGTTTAAGACTTGAGGCAATTGTTGGTATTCTACTCTTAATTAGTTGGTTGATGTTAGTTTGTTTTGGTAATTTGAATGAAATTGGTTTTAATATAAGTTTTCTTTTAATTTGTCTTCGCAATTTGAAGTACTTTAAATATTTGTTGGAGATGATAGCTTAGTTCAATGCAGACCATGGTTTAAAACCGAAACCGAACTGTATTTTAATGGTTTAGATTGGTTTGGTTCTATGTCTTTTGTAGGTTGGTTTAGTTCTCCAAATTCTTAATCCGTAGACATTGGTTTGGTTCTTGATTTACTATAAAACCGAACCAATTCGGACCATGCTCACCCCTACTTTTTTCCAATTGTCTTATTTTTTGTCTTATGCGAAATTTTCCATTTTTGGTTAAATAATCTTTTTCACTTTTGCCTTGTTCTCTTTACAATTCAAAAAGAATTTTTCCAAAATTCCCCATAAATTCCCCCTACTTTCAACATTTCTCTCTCTATCCACTTATTATCCCTACTATTTTTCAAAAAAAAAATTCAAACATCAATCCAAACATAGCATTTGTTATTTCAGTTTTGCTAACAAGCGCCCTTGGGGCATAAGTTTAGTGCATTAGTTTAGTAACAATAAATTATGTGTTTACGAATTTTCGTTTGACCGTAAAAAAAATTATGTGTTTACATTTAATTATGAAAATCATGAACGCACATAAATACACCATGTTTTTTCATGATTCACTGCCCTCGCACAAAAATCGACTCCATCCCTTATGAACTTGTGGAGAATAATCACAACATTCACCGACGCTACTATTTGGGCTAAATTGGCTTAACCTTTGGCAAATAATTGTGTGCGGATGTGTCAAAAAAGAATAGAATTTATCATTTTCAGATTAACTCATAATAACTAATTTAATCAGGCAATTGTGATTATCCGTTCAATTACCTCAACTAAAAGGATTTTTCTAAAGGTATTTGTAATGACCCTAATTTTGGAAACGTTAAATAGACATTTTCATTGAAAAACTAAATAGAGTCTGGCTTGATATTATATCATAATCTTAACAAAAGTACTTTTATTCAACAAAATAAGGGGGAACTAGGGTTTCTATTTACTGCTCCGCTTGTTCCTCCATCCTGGCCAGCTCATCGGCTCTAAAAGCTTCCAAGGTGTAGAGTTCACCATCTTCATCTATAAGATCTGACACATTATACCAGCGTTGCCACCAATATAATATGTCAGGATCACCAAAGATAACACCATGAGCTACAAACGCTCAATAGAATAACCCATACCCACTAACCCTTAACTTACAAACTTTAGGGCAAATTCTACTTAGTACATGCATATCAAATAGTTAACAATGACACATCCACATTCACTATTTACTATCGTTGGTGTCTATGATTTTCGAGTTTCTCCTATGCGTCATTTCGTAGACCGTGTCACTGGTTCCACCTTTCATTAACCAAATCAACATCATTATTTTAACACACCCAACCTCGATTCCGCCGTTCCAATTTCCCGAGTATCCTCACAATGGTTCCGCCGCACTAGGTTCCCATTGGCACACTTTGCATTGGCTTCTCTCCGCGGATAACCAAGCCACACACCCAACCTCGGTTCCACCGTTCCGGTCTCCCGAGTATCCTCACAATGGTTTCGCCGCACTGGGTTCCCATTGGCACACAAAACACACACTACACAATAGGCTACCACGTTCGGTTACATTGTGGTTTCCAAAATATTTCTCGTTTTCAAAACACGCCTTTTCATTAACCACACCATAGGTGCCATGTTTCTACTTTCTCGATTTCTGTGTCTCGTTCTCATGCAACGATTCCGCGGTAGGACTTTTCACATACGTAATCATAAATCATTCATTATAATATTGAAACTAACTAGCAAGATCATCCAACTCTATATTACTAATCATGCTCAAATTCCTACTTAAAGCATAACGCCACATGTACGGACGCCTTTGGAGTAAAAATCATTTATGCTTTACAATAAGATAAGTAATACAAACAATTCATAATACATGCTCATAACCATCCTAAAGATCAAAATAAGAATACTTCTATCGACGATAAAGTCTTGTCTTTTGAAAAACCGTTCTTTTCTCCTTTGTGGGAAGTTCAAAACAATATATGTTTATTAGAGTAAAAGTCGATTATTCCAACATGCTCATACTTCCATAAGTTGTTAACTATCATTCATTTTAAACCTTATAGGTGATAGATAACCTTATATACTTAAAGATAGGGTATAAGAAGATTTTACGTTATACTTTCCAACATACGGTTCTATGCTATACGTTGAGTGAGTGGACAAGGGACTCTATCTTTCTTCTTGGCAGTAGTGACGACTACGGAGAGAGTAAGTACGTCTGATGGAGTAATTTTCTATGGTAAGCTTCCGATAACTTCGAAAGAGAAAAGTTTCTCACGAAACTAGTTTGTGACTAAAACTTCTAAACTTTATGGATCGAAAGGGTGGTTTAGGATGAGTTTCTTGAAGAACTTAGAAAGAACTCAAGAACACTCAATAACAAGGAAAAACAAAGTAAGAACACAAGGATTTTCTAGAGAGAAGTTGGAGGATTTGGAGGTGTGAGTTCAAGGCAAGGGTGGGGTGCTATTTATAGCAAAGTTTTGGACTCCCTCTCCCTCCCTCTAGCCGGCCTCCCTCTCTCCCTTTCTCTCTCATTTTTTGCTCCATAGTCTTGTCATTTCAAGTCTTTCAAGCATGCCAAGTATTGTCACTTCCCCTTTAGGCCATAACTTAGGTCATCATGAAGGGTTTAATGGCTTGTCTTGTCCTAGGAAGGGTTAACTTGTAAGAAAGAACAAAATGATAAGGCTAGATTGTGTTTAAAGCAACCTAGAATGGGTTGTCAAATAGATATTAGGCTTATGGGCTATAGGTAGCTTGTGGAAGTATCTAAAACACATGCACACACTCCACCTCTCCCTCTCACTCTCGGCCTCCCTCTGTCCCTCTCTCGGCTTCTCTCTCCCCCCCCCTCTCTCTCTCTCTCTCTCTCTCTCTCTCTCCTCTCTTGTACTAGGTGTATATATATCTATATGCATTGTACACTTGGTACCAAGTAGACTTACTAAGGCTAGGAAAAGAGAAATGATTATGGTAAGGCTTCCAATGACAAGAACATTGTCCATTGGATAATAGTTTCCTAGAAAGTGTATCTATGCATGTATAGGCTCATATAGGTATGCTTAACATAGCTTATGAGGTACATATATACATATATATGAGTATATATATGTATCTAGGAAAGTAACCCTAGAATAATTAGGCTTAAGGCTATAACTCTAGGTTTGCATGCATGGCATGGCTAAGGTTGCTTCTTTTGGAAGCTAAATAATGACTTCCTTTGGTATGACTTGTCTTGTCAAGTCAATACATTCATTGGCAATTTCTAATGTCTATTGTCCAAGGGATAAAAATTTTTCTAGCATTTATTAACCAATGGTTAAAGAGATAATAGTGATAGGTATGGCTTTGAATGACTAGTCATGGGGTATAATGATCACCTCTAATGGTCTAATGGTTCAATTAGGGTTGAGAGAGGTTCATAAGGCTTAAAGTTGGTCAAAAAGGTCCATCTAGGGTTAGGGTAATGTAACTAGGTGAATTGATAGTTCGGTTCCTCCAACTAGTCGGTTGAAAACTAATTCTACTTATCATGTAGGATTTCTAGTTAAGAAATATAATTTAAAGGGCTTAAATCTAATTATGACGGATTATAGAAATTAAAAAGGAATTTTAAAAGCAATACTAAGTAATTTAAAAAGAAATTCCAATATATAACGAATTTTTATTCAATAAAAATCCGAGTCGTTACAATATCAATCAAATAATAGATTGATGCTCTTCAATCAGAAAAGATAACTGAATATAAACAAGTTTGGATTTAATCAAAAGCAAGTTTATATACAATTACTCTTAAGATTTTGACAAGAATAATTCAGAAATATAGATACACTTGAATTAAATCGAAAGCAAGCCTATATTCGACTACTCTTTGGCAAGAAAAAGACAAAAAAATATAAGATAACTTGAATTTAATTAAAAGTAAGCTTACATTCAAATAAGTCTTCAAACTTGCAAAATACTAAACTATAACTAAATTACTCTAAGTTATAAACTACTTTAGATCTCTGAGCAATCATTTTGTATGGATTGTCAGATGATGAATTTTTGTCGGGTGCTTTTCTCTTCAATTGTCTCTTCTATTTATAGACGATGGGTCTGTCTTTAACTTGCATTCTTCACGTTTTCTTTTTGCGCCCACGTCTTTGTTCATTGATTCAAAATGTCATTCATTCCCTCCAAAAATAGTTGCAAAGGCCTTCAAATTGTTGCTTGACTGGGTCTTCACAGAAAAACTCTTCTCCTTCCACGTTTGTTGATGTAAATCGTGGCTAACTTTTGGGTAGTGAGTTCTTGTTTTTATGCGCAACATGGAATAGTGCTTCGAAATAGTTTACTCAGATGATTCACTGTAAACATAACCGATTTCTCTTGATGAAACAAGACTTTAATGACATCGTTCGATGGTTTGAAGAATTAATTAGCGGTTGTGCTCAATTATCATCTTAATACCTATCCTTTGATGACCAAACGTGGTTGTTTCCAATTTAAATGATACCGTATAGTACTAAAATAACATCGTAATTAAATCCTTTGATCTTCTGTATCTTGGGATTAATCACGACGTGATTTGATTGGATAATACACTATTTGGTGCCACGTGTAATTTTCTTATTGGGTGACATATTTTAGGATGTAAACAGCTACAACCGTAACCCCTAGCGAAGATTCTAATTAGTTTTAGGAGGAATGGTAGAAAAGCGGTCTGATAACTTAAAAAAACATCATTAGTGCTATCTTCATTATTACAAGGTAAAAAAAAGCCCTTCAAAATTGTTCCAACTCACAAGAGCAAGTATGGGCAGCCGGATACCAATTCTAGGCCTACTTTGCCACAACCGATCCAGCTCGTCGACAGAACCCTACCACCGCGGGCCAACCATCGTCGAGGGCTCCCGAACTTCAAGCCCTCCCTCACCAACCTTTGCCTCCTCTCACTACCACCCCCCATATGGAACATGGCTGACGCGAACGAGCTCTGCAGCACCATCGACGCCAGCGTGAACAAGAACACCGCGAGGAACACGCAGAAGTAGAACAATGACCTCCCCCTGAAGGGAAACAGCAGGAATTTGTGAGCGCTCAGGGCTGGCAGACTGTGGTGGTGGGATCTGTGCCGATCCGACATCGTTTTATGGGTTCGATCCTTGGTGGTGTTGTTGTTGTTGTTGTTGTTAACGGGACTTCTTGTTATTGTTGTGGTTGGGTTAGAGTTTCGTTTGAAGCGATTACGGTTGCGGATCGAACCGAAACCTAGGCAGGTGATGGAATTGGCAGGGCAGCAACATTGTCGCCGTCCTCCTCGCCGGAGGAGAGGCGGTTAGGACTCGTTGAGTTGCGGCCCATTTTTTGTTGATTGGCAAGCACTCGTTGAAGGAGATCCCATCGTCAAATTTTGACTGTCGTCCCGTCGTCCTCGTAGTTTGTTTGGTTTGGTTTTCGGGGGGAATAGCTGCCGAAATTAGGGATTAGGGGTGTGAGGTTTTAAAGATTTGCCTAAAATTTTGGGATTCAAATCAGGGGTGACTATCCTAAAATTAGGCTAGAGGACCTTCCAGATTATTTTTTAATCCCAAAAATCCTTGCCTATATTATGCATATATATAAAGGGCAATCCTGAGATTATTTTATACTTGGTTTCTCCATGCTCTTAAATGGGTACGTCGTACACCAAATGTACATTGTGTTCTGTGGGTCTCACTTGGAGTCCAGCGTAAATGATTGGAGCCTTTTTATTTGCTTAATAAAAACATTTTATGAGCATCTCTTGAAAAAAAACATCAGATATCGATGAGAGCCTGATTGATTTTATGCCCAATTTCCTATCATGAAGCTATTTTTTTTCAAGTATGCTTAAAAACATATTCTAAAAAATTAAGCGACTAAGATCATTTGTGTGAGATCCCTGAATGGGCTCCACAAAAAGTGGTATATATTTGGTGTGTACACCAAATGGTATACCCATGGTTTTATATTGCTTAAAATACTTGGCGGTGTTCTGATTTACACCTTAAAAAATAAGTACTTATTTGTAATTTTCAAGTTTAAAAATAATAGGCTAACTGAAATAAAAAAAAATATAAAATATAAATTTTGTTTGATATCAAACCCTGTAAAAAAAAATTAAAAAAATTATTTTTTTACATTTATTATTTTTAAATTTGAAAATAGATACTTATTTATTTTTTAAGTAAGAAAGTGAAACGACCATGTAGAGAAACCTGAATGCTAGCGCCTAGCGGGTACGCCGTATGCATATCGACAACTTCGCGACGGAGACAGGATTTCAGGAAGGCGAAAGCAAGGGCTTGAGAAAGAGAGAGAGAGATGCAGAGCTTGAAGTCGGCATCTCTGATCAGGCGTAGTCTTCGCATTTCTCCCTTCAAGTCCAGCTACAGAAGTCTCACCTCCTTGTCCACCAATGCCCTCAGCAATGACAGTGATGACATCGTAAGTTCTTTCTTTTCCCCTCATTATTAGGCTTCAATTTCACTCTCGCTAAACCCTAGCTCTGTTTGGAACCTAAAGAAAAGATAGGAAAAGAAAAGAAAATAAAGTGGGAGGAAAATAGGAAGGAAAATTTACTATTCACAAAACTTAAAATGTTTCAGGTACTCGTTGAAGGCAAAGCTTGCTCCAGAACTGCAATTCTCAATAGACCCCCTGTTCTCAATGCCCTCAACACTGCCGTGGTGTGTTGCCTTCCTTATATGTGTGTGTCTGTGTAATTGGTTAACACCCATTATGATTTATCAGGATGGGTGGGACTATTAGCTGCAATTTCCTACTAATGTTTCGCAAGAGCATAGAATAGGAGCATCTCCAATAGTTTTAGCCATTTTTTTCAAAGCCAACGTGATTTCTAGAGTGGGCATTTAGCGAACTAACTTTTTGGCCAGGATAGAGCATCTCCACTTGTATTTGTATTCTCTTGCAATGCCATTGACAAAAATTGGCTTGCTACAATGTCATTTTACCATTTTTCAGTGATTTTGTTCTGTTGGTTCTGTGCCATTTGGCACAACTATTTCACCTTTTACTCTTATATAAAAAGAAAGGTGAGGGGTGATGTATGGGAACATTTCTTGTGCCAAATGCTATGTCGAGTAATTTCAATAGTTTTGCCAAATTAGTGGAGATGCTCTTACCGGTGGTGTCAAAGTCATTTTTTTGGTATGATTCACTGCAGCCGTTGGAAAGATATGACTTTGCCATTTATTGAGCGGCAAACTATTATTTTGCTCAAATAAATGGCTTAGAATTATATATGTACATAGGTTATAGATCTTCAACTGCAAATGCATCTAAACAGGAGAACAGATATAGATTATAGAAGATATCTTTTGTCATTTTTATCATTACTTTTGAAGCCCAACCTAACAAAACCAAAGAACCTAGCTTAGTTGATCTCATTTCGTTTTCTTTTCAAGTCAAATACTAGAGAAATAAAAAGAATTGAAGAAAATAATTTCCAACCAAATATTGAACTTTTGGATCTAAAAGTTCTGAAGTCCTATTAGTTTAAAATAACGAAGCAAGAAGATATTTGGATCATAACTATTGGAGCCATGCGTTTAAGAAAAGATTAATTTAATGTTCTTGTTAGAATTGGTAAGAAGTTGATGCGTAAAAAATAAGCCCCAAAAGTCTCAGGTTAAGCGGCGTTTGACCTCTACTATTTTTTTTCAATGTGGTTTGGACACCCTAGTGTTATTATATGAACTTAAAGTGCTAGTATATTCAACATGCTTTTTTAAATTCCAATTTGAGCAAAGACCTGTGTACACGTAGGTGATTCACCAAATTCCACGGACCATTGTCGGTCCCTCCTCCTGCCACCCATACAAAAAGGACTTGCTATCTATTTAGCTAGTGGTTAATCTCAAATGGGCTTAATTTGAAAAACATGTGGGTTGCTGGAGATATAGATTGTATACAATACATGCATTTGGCTCTAGCAGCCTAAAGACTCAATCATATGCCTATTTCAGATAGAGGTTTTTATGAGGTTTTCATTGTGTTGTGTAGGGTGCTAGGTTACAAAAGCTATACAAATCTTGGGAAGATAACCCTGACATTGGTTTTGTTATGTTGAAGGTAATCTTTCCTCTTTTTTTTGAGTAGTTTATCGTACTTGCATTGCTTCCTTTTGGGTTATATGTATTAATATGTGCCAGAAGCCACTTATGCATATTTTGTAATTCTGAAGGGCAGTGGACGGGCATTTTGTGCTGGTGGTGATATCGTTTCTCTATATCATTTAATAAATGAAGGTCAGCATTTTTTCCCTTACACAAATTAGCTCATTTGTGAATAGGCGACTTTATTTTTGAGTGTAAAATTGTGTTTGAAATGTTATTTGATAATTCTGAACAAATTTGCCTTGCGTTTTCATCAGCAGCCCCCCCCCCCCCCGCCCGAAAAAAGAAAAGAAAAGTTGTGCATAGTAAGTTGGAACCTCGAGTGCACTTTCTCCTTGTGATAGGCCAAATTAAGTTTGAATTCCTCTTGCTCAGATCTCTACCATCATTAGTGGCCAAGTGAACTAGGGTTTATGTCTTGTTTGGGGAAGGATTCTGCATATTGACTCATTGAATGTGGTGTTTACCCATTTGTAGGCTTGATGTGTGCACCCTTATGTTCTATTTATGGGAATGGCATCAGTGGAGGGCTTAAAAGCTTCCCGGAAAAATATGCCTAGTATAGAGTAGTACGAAGCCCGAGCCCTGATTGATCAATTAACAATGCTGAAGGAGCAACAAAAGCATGGCAATTAGTAGGGTCTTTGATGGAATTCGATTATGCAAGGCAATGGGAGGTAGCCAAGTAAAATTGGTCCCTTCCCTCAAACCAATCGTTTAGGAGGTCCCAAGGACCATAGAATCACCAATATTTGATTAGAAGAGTTGAACATAGTTTTATATATTAGATCATTTGAAATTTCTCTCCACCAATTCCTCCCAAAACAACCCACCCTTAGGATAGGTGATGGCATAGCCATGGAGTGGTTAGACAAGTCTCATAAGCTTTGGAAGCCTAGACCAAAGGCCAAGGGTAGCACGAGCATCGAGAAGGTTTTTTGTTCCAAAATTAAGTGTCCTTGGTAGTAGTAGTTCAAGGGTCATCCATGGTAGTTTAGTAGCTAAAGGTTCATCATGAATTTAGTGTTGGCATTCATATAGGGTCATCATGAATTTAGTGTATGAAAAATTTCCATCTAGATGCATTAAACACATGTTAGTAGGTTCAATGTATGCATTTATATCTAGGTTCATTTCATTTAGACTTCTAGGAATTCAAAAGGCCATTGTTTAGCCTATAAATATGGATGTAATCTTTCTTTCCGAAATAGAGTTGATTAATGAATTGTTTTTTATAAGGCTGAGGCCATTGTAATTGGGGTTTGGGCTGCAGTTCTTCCCTGCAGAAATTGCATAACCCTTGCAAGGGTGAAGCACCTCTATCTCCCTTTCTCTCTTGATGTAGGACAGATTTAGAATCCTTAGCGTATCGCTGCCTACAACTAGAATCGTGGTGCTTTGGGTGGGGAAATAAGAATATTGTTTGGATAAGTGCGCAAAGTAGAAGACATGAGAGAATAGAAGAAGTCGAGAGAGATAGAGGGAGAGATGTGCTTTACCCTCGCAAGGGCTAGGCAGTTTCTGCAAGGAAGGACCGCAGCCCAAACCCCAATTACAAAGGCCTTAACCTTGTAAACTCAATTCATTAATCAACTCTATTCCAAATGAAAGATTACATCTCAATTTATAATCCATGAGAAAGACTCTTCGAATTCCTAGAACTTTAAATGAAATGAACCTAATTAATGAACACATCCAAAAAAGATGTGAGGCTGAACCTAGATATAAGCGTACATTGAACCTACTAGCATGTGTTTAATGCATCTAGATGAGTATTAATGCAAACACTAAATACATGATGACCCTTTCAACTATCAATGCAAACACTTAATTCATGATGACCCTTTAACTACCAAACTACCATAGATGACCCTTGAACTACCAACTACCAAGGACACTTATTTTGGGACCAAAAAGCCTTCTTGATGCTCGTGCTATCCTTAGCCTTTGGTGTATGCTTCCAAAGCCTATGAAACTTGTCTAACCACTCCATGGCTATGTCATCAATTCTCCTCTGCTGAAAAGAACTCGACTCTGGCGAGTTAGGTGCAACTCCCAAAATACCAGCATGTGGAAAAGCTTGTTGAAGAAGGAAAGAACTTTTTTGCAATTTCAATGATCGGGCAGCTGTGGCACAAGTAAGAGTATACTTCTTTTTTCCATCAATAAAGGAGTAAGTGTTGGCACGCTCGGCATGGTGTACATCACGATCCCACAACCATGTTCTTCCCAAGAGTATGTGGCAAAGCTTGAGTGGCAAAACATCACACATGACTGTCTCTTTAAGGCTCCCAATGTTGAAGGTGACAGGACATTGTTGCTCAACCTTCAACTTTGTATTAGTGATCCAAGCCACATGATATGGTTCTGGATGTGGTTCAACTTTCAACCCTAACTTTTTGACAGCTTCTTCGGATACCACATTGGTGCAACTACCAGTATCAATGACCAATTAGCATACTTTTCCACCACAATTAACCCTTGTTTGGAAGATTTTCCCTCGATAAGAAAGATGCTCATCACTTTTGGAACTTTTTTTACTTGTTACCATAAGAGGACGGATAATGCCCACACATTCATCTAGATCGTCAAAATTTACCTCCAAATTAGGATCAAGGGGATCACAAACCTCTTCATCGGTTGGTGGTTCATTGGATGTGGCCTCTTTTGGGACTTCCTTTCCAACCAAGGCAATTGACTTGCTTGGACATTGAAAGGATAAATGACCATAACCATGGCAATTGAAACATCTTGTTCTAGAAGTACTACTTGCTTGAGATGTAAATGAAGATGCACTAGGACGAGAGGACTTGTTAGGAACAAAAGAGTTTCCTTGTGGCTTATCAGTAAACTTACTTCGATTCTCATCCACAAAGGTCCTGGTAACGCTTTCACTTGGAGACTTCACAGGAGTGTTCTTTTTCAAGTCTTCCTCCATTTGGTGAGCCACTTGAACCGCATCTGCCATGGTATAGAGTCGACTAGCAGCTAAACCACAAGAGATTTTTGTATCCAACCCTCGCTGATACATTGAAATCATCACATCCTCATTCCATGGGAATTCATATCTGGTAGCCAAGCTATAGAATTTTCCAGTGTACTCTTCAACGGACATACTACCTTGTACCAATTGTGTGAATTGTTGTTGAACACGTTGCTTGTAATTAGCAGGCACAAAGTATCGAGTCATCGCACTTTTCATGTCTTCGCACGTCTTGATGGTAGAATAATATGTTTGTTGGTATTTTGTCCACCAAATTCTAGCTGTTCCCTTCAACTTAGCCTCCGCAAAGAAGAGTTTTCGCTCATCTGACAAACGGTACCACTTAAAGAAACTTTCCAGGCTATGTAACCAATCAAGAAATACTTACGCATCGTTGCCTCCATAAAAGTCTCCAACTTCCAATTTAGCACCTCTGTCAACTTCATTTACTCTAAGATCTTCTTGCAATCGATGTGACCCCTGTATTAGCGGAGGTTGGAAGGAGGACCCTGGAGAATTAGAGGCTTCAAACTCTGGATTTTTTCCCATGACAAAAGATGTCAATTTACTTAGTGATGTGTTTATCTCCTCTACAACACTTTTTAAAGTTGCAACACCTTCTTGAGTAGCCTGAAGCTCTTTGGAAAGACCGTCAACCTTAGAATTAAGTTCGCTATTTGTCACCATTGTAAATAGATCAACTTTGAAGATGCAGGAGCATAAGCTCTGATACCAAACTGATGTAGGACAGATTTAGAATCCTTAGCGTATCGCTGCCTACAACTAGAATCGTGGTGCTTTGGGTGGGGAAATAAGAATATTGTTTGGATAAGTGCGCAAAGTAGAAGAAATGAGAGAATAGAAGAAGTCGAGAGAGATAGAGAGAGAGATGTGCTTTACCCTCGCAAGGGCTAGGCAGTTTCTGCAAGGAAGGACCGCAGCCCAAACCCCAATTACAAAGGCCTTAACCTTGTAAACTCAATTCATTAATCAACTCTATTCCAAATGAAAGATTACATCTCAATTTATAACCATGAGAAAGACTCTTCGAATTCCTAGAACTTTAAATGAAATGAACCTAATTAATGTACACATCCAAAAATGATGTGAGGCTGAACCTAGATATAAGCGTACATTGAACCTACTAGCATGTGTTTAATGCATCTAGATGAGTATTAATGCAAACACTAAATACATGATGACCCTTTCAACTATCAATGCAAACACTTAATTCATGATGACCCTTTAACTACCAAACTACCATAGATGACCCTTGAACTACCAACTACCAAGGACACTTATTTTGGGACCAAAAAGCCTTCTTGATGCTCGTGCTATCCTTAGCCTTTGGTGTATGCTTCCAAAGCCTATGAAACTTGTCTAACCACTCCATGGCTATGTCATCATCTCTCTTTCTTCTTTGCGTTCACTCTTCTCCTTCTCATTCTTCCCTTTCTTCTTCTAAGCATACTTAGCCAAATAATATTCTTATTTCCCCACCCAAAACCACCACGATTCTTATTGTAGGCGGCAATATTCTGGGTGTCCTAAAACCGTCCTACATCAATAGGTATGGGCATGAGACAGACATAGCGGGCTTAGCAGCCCACCCTGCCCCCTTGGCACACGCACGTCAGAATGAGCAAGTAACCTTGTCAATGTACATAAAAGAGGGAGGGGGTGTGAACAACCTTGTACATATGCCGCTTACGCGAAGAAGTTGTTCTGAAATTCAAGTACCTCAAACCAACATTCTTGAACTTGCCTCCATCTGGGTTGCTATTGGTAGGCTCTGTGCTCTAGCCTGTAGGAGTAGTAACTTCTCCTAGCAACTTATTTTTTGGTTGTTGAATTGGTTGTTAGTTGGTAAGTTGCATCCCTTTTTAACTCCACGGTTTCGTAATGAATGGAAATGAGAGAGAGATAGGCAAGTCAAATCATTGGAAAATGATACTTTAGCACTCTCACGAAGGCAACTTGCTCGCTAGCTAGCTCTTGCTTGAATATATTGGAGATCTTTACGATCCTACGAATTACCATGGTACAATAGCAAGATCCCAATATTTTCCTTCTTTGAAATAAGAGCTGAATTCATAGGTCAAAGGCTAAATGGGTTTAGTCGTATCTCCACGATCTTTACCTCAGTTCCTTGTAACTCTCATACTTTGTAATTTTTTTGACTTAAGTGTGGTATACTTTAGGATTTGGGTTCATTTCCCTTTTAAATTTCTAGTGTTAGATGCTTTACTCTTATTTTACTGTGTAATCTTTTTGTTCTTTGGTATAAACTGCATGACATTTGTTTCACTTTCTGCAGGGAACATAGAGGCCTGTAAGGACTTCTGTAGAACAGTATATGGTTTTATATACCACTTAGGTACATATTTGAAGCCACATGTGAGTATTCCTTCGAGTCGTTAATGGTGGAACTGTATAGTTGACGACTACTTTCAATGTATCTGTACCATTCACTATTGTTCATTCTGTTCGGTCATATCTTGATATTTCATCATTATATTGTCAACTAGTCTGTTTCAGTTACGTGTCGCTTATTTGAGTCTGCTTTTTCTTGAACTTCCGTGACCTGCATCAGTTATTCTTTGGGTTAAAGGTTAGGAAATATGACCGGTATTGTTATTATAATGTTACCAGATAAAAGCTATTGCTACTTGCTAGTGACTGGTTTAACTTGTGAATGAATGAATTTATAAATCATGGAGATAGGGTTCCGGTGCTTTCTTAAACTTAGCAGGATTAATCTTTATTTTGTGGTTGGGTATTTATGTTCTCTATGTAGGTGGCGCTTTTGAATGGTATTACTATGGGTGGTGGAGGTGGGGTTTCAATACCTGGGACGTTCAGGGTTGCAACTAACAAAACTGTATGTACCAGGGATCCTCGTGATCATTTTCTGTCTCTTATTTTTAACAGTTTACCTTGATTATTGTTTTTTGTTCTAAATATCCTTTGCTCAAGAAGATTGTCTATCTTTATGCAAAGCTCTATGAAGTGTCATTTATTTATTTTTAATGTAAAGTCTTATGTGTATTTATTACTGTAACCTAAAGTCTAAAGTCTGTAAATTTTAAGTCATGTCTACTTTAAAGTCATGGGAGCAGTAAATGCCCCTTAAATTAGTCATCGGTAAAAGTCCTAGGTGTTGAACTAGACAGTAGAAATATGTCAGGTACCAATTATGTAAGCCATGTTCAAGCCTCCTTACTCCGTCTATAAAAGGGGAGCTTCACCTCTGTAAATTTCAAGTGAATGAAAACCAGTGTCTTCCTAATATATCCTGTGTCTTGTATTCTCTTTGATCCTAACCTACTTTGTGTTTGTACCCACTTCGTGTCTGTAAAGTTGGTATCAGAGCCATGTCTTCCATTCTAGCTTAAACTCTCTTCTGGGAACTTCTTTTTCTAAACTACTTCAAATTTTTTCTAAAAGAAAAACTTGAAG
>CM033792.1:24553167-24588617 GCA_019656835.1 Rhododendron ovatum | reverse complement strand
CACTTGATTAATCACAACATCATCAGGGATGCTATACTCTCGGCAAAAGCTTTGATACTCCCTAGCATCTCCACAGAAGAAATGGGCGTAAGGGCAAACTTGGCCCCTCTCGTAGAGGTCGGCGACCCCTCTACCCTCGGATTGAGATTCACTGTACCCGGAATGAATGGAGGACGGAGCGTCGGCACAAGAAACAAATCTAGACTCGGCCTCTGGTCCTGGGCGAGGCTCGGCCTCAGAGTGCGTCGACATGGTGAAAGATATCTCAGGGTTGGTGCCAAACTCATCAGCACCGTACTCGAACGCACGTTCGGCGTTCGAATCATTGGTGTCGGTAGACATATTCGAAGCGATGGACGAGATCTGGTGTCAGCGCCTGTTTTGTTCGAGCCACTCGCGGAATACCAAGTCTCCAGAATCTCCACCGAGCTTTCAGAGTCGGAAGAAATGACTACAACCGGGTGAGCCAGACCTAACAAAGACAAGAAAACAATGAGAAACCTCGTCGTCGGTCAGAAGGCAAGGGTTCTCTACACTCGGCTACCCTATTGGCCCACCCTATTTTTCTACAAAGTTCAAGCTCGGGAGAAAATAAGACTCGAAGTGGGGCTCGGCCTATCAGCCTCTAGGCTGAGTTTCGTAAAGTCCAACGTCGGCCAAACACAGATACCGTAAGGATCTATGCTCGGAAGAACAAGTTAAAGATGAAGATGAACAGTTCGTTCATCTCCAAGCTTTGTACTGTTCACACAGAACAGGAAATGCCCCAAGAAGCCCAGGAAAAAGGAGAAAAAGTTCAAGAAATTGCAAGAAAAGTGAAAAGAAGCAGAAAACGAACCCATACCTGGGATTTGTGGCAAGATTAGATGGCGAAGTAGCTGAGAATCAAAGCTGGAAGATGAACGAAGCGTGCAATGAAGCTCTGGCAATGGAGGTTTAGAGAGAGAAAGCAACGGTGGCTTCTCTCTCTAACCCTGACCCTTTATATAGAAGTAGGGTTTGGGATTCGAGTTTCCCGCCCAAATCACTGCACCACCGAACCTGCAACCAATGAGCACCTGACGCGTGGCCTGATGAGACGGCTTGACAGAACCCCACGCGTGCCAAACCGACCCCCTGTCAGCCGTACCCAACAAAAAATGGACACCTGGCGTACCTGCATTGGTCCATGATTCGTGACGGTTCGTTAAAAGATTGGGCTCGGCAAAGTTCTGTTCGGTTACCATGATTCATGCTCCGCGATAAAGTAGATTCGGCCAAAAAACTAACATCAATCCCTACCACGCGCTCGGCATCGGTAGAGATTGAGGGGCTATTGTAGAGGACCGAACTCAACTCTTGCTTCGCCGGGCTCGGCTACGCCAAGGCATGCCTGTCGTCGGTTGTTGCCATCACTTTGTGTCCAGAACGGAAAGAACCATGTCAAGCTCGGCCACCTTTGAGAGGTGGACCCGTAGACGATTTTTGCTTGGCCCAAAGACCCTTCAGGCTCGGCGACCCGCGCGATCTTACGGGCTCGGTCACCTGCACACTCACATGTCGCCTCGCGTGCTGAGGCGGTTACACCAAAGGACAATCATGAGCGCACATGGAATGTGCCAGCTCACAACAAAACGGTTACTAGATTCATCCAGTGACGTCACGACGACGTCGCCTGACCCGTGCAAGGCATGTGCCTGTGCTTGGAGAGCAAGTCCGGGAAACTCTATAAATATTGAAGGATAACGCCTTTGGGGAGGTACGCACTCATATACGCAATTACCCACTCAAAACCCTATTCTCTTTCCTCTCTTCCTATAGATACTTATCCTCTCGCCGGAGGGCCTTGCCGGACAACCCCCGACCAGGTCTTAGTCGTGCGCTCACTGTGCAGGCTGCGTGGAGAAGGCTAGGAGACCACTGAACCAACGAAGGAAGGACTCCAGCCAGAAGAGATGGGCCACACAATTAGGTAGGTGATTTATGGATCTGTTTGGTCACGATTCAAGTCGTGATAATCCCTTTCCCTTCCCAATGATTGGAACTGATTTTTTACGACCCAGCTAACTATTTCTTCGAGTTTTGGTTGCGCTTTGGCTCTGCGCGAGCGCACATAATCTTGTTATGTTTTGGCCTTCTATGTACATAGAGAAGAAAGTTGAAGGCTCTTGCTCAAATGCGTGATTGCGGTGCACCTATCTCCTGCTAGCACGGCATCATTGCTTATGGGGGGGGTGGCGGGCGGTGTGGGGGTGTTTACACCCATTTTTGGCCAAAAATCAGAAAATGGATTTACGGGTTAAAAGGTAGCCTCGAGGGTCGAGGCCCTAGCCTTGAAAGACCTTACGACCAGTTGCCCACAAATTAGGGCCGGTTCTTAAGAAATGATGGGCCTTCCATATAGGCATAAATTAGTCAAAGGCCTAAGGCTTGAATCAGTCCACCAGGCCTGAGTATTTCGTCCAGGCCTAACCCAAATTCCTAGAAGTAATAAAGGCCTAAGAAATGGGCCCAAATCGGTAGAAGCCTTGGTTTTCTCACCAGGCTTGGGCTCAGAAGGCTTACATTGGGCAAAGGCCCATGATTTACCAACAAGTTCAGGCCCAATTGATGAAAGGCCCACTGCTTTAAGAGCATCGTTAAAGCCTTTAATGAGCAATGAGGGGCCTTAAGCTGCTCACAAGTAGTTCAAAGGCCTTAAACTGCTCACAAGCAGCTCACAAGGAGCTCAAAGGCCTTAAACTACTCACAAGCAGCTCACAAGTAGCTCAAAGGCCTTAAGCTGCTCACAAGGAGCTCGAAGGCCTTAAGCTGCTCACAAGCAGCTCACAAGCAGCTCCAAGGCCTTAAGCTGCTCACAAGCAGCTCAAGGCCTAGAATATTCCTGATAGGCAAGTCTGGGTAAGCTGCTCACAAGCAACTCAAGGTCTGAACTGGTGGGACCCCATTCTTCAGCATGAAGCAAGGCCAGAGACAGGTGGCACACATGCAGCCTTTGGAGCTGTTGGTGAATGATTCATGCAGACCTAAGCAAGCTGCTCACAAGCAGCTCATCCAAGTCTGGTTAATCCTTTGTTTCTGAATCCTTCTTCCGTGAAAGATGAACCTCAGAGGATTTAGAGGGCCCACAAGTATGCAAGGTCTAATAAAATGATAAGAAAGGCCTGGTGAAGTATTGGTCTGCAGCTGTGGTGGGCCCGGAATGGCCTGGATACTGCAGAAACTGAAATTTTCTTTGCCCTTTTTCAAAGTTTTATGCAGAAAAGAAGGATTTTTCAGGCTTTTGCCCTTTTCTTGGAGTAAAAGGTACGTTTTGTTCAGAGAGCAGCCCCTCATTGGAGCATCTCAAAGCTGCTCAAGCTTAAGCCTCTGATAGAAGGCCATGTGGCAGTCATGCATTGGAGCATTTTGAAGCAGCTCAAGGCCTGTAGCTCTTATAAATCATAGTTCTAAAGGCCTTGGCCAAGGTCCACGACCATCAAAGCCCATGGCTTATCCAAATTACATTTCAATTATCTTTTAACTATTTTTATCTTTCGGTCCCCGACCAAACAAGCCCACGGCTTATCGTTCAATTTCCTTTACTTTCTAGAATAGTTTGTACTCAATCTAGCCAAGCCTAGATTTTATTTCATTTCCTTGTAATCAGACTTTGTTAAACCGTTAATAAAGTCCATTTATTTCTGTTTTAGGCCTTGCTCTACCTTTCTTTCCATTTTTCACACGATTAGGAAATTTTAAGTCTTTAGCCCGCAAAGGCAAACCACGAACCTCCTCACGGTCTCCACCCTTAGGCTGTGCACTTTTGTCCAGTTAGAAGTCAGATTGAGGCTTCCAGGCCTTGATACGAATTTGGACTGCAATCCAGTCCTGGCACGTCCGCATCAGGCCTAGAACTGCACTACTCGCTGTTCTTAGGCCAATTGTTGCTTTTTGGAAACAATCAGGGGGGAGGATGCCAAGAAAAGAGATATGTTTTAATTTTTCACAAGAGTACGAGTCTACAATTGACTTCTGTTATTGACACCAATGATAACTATTACTTATGAAAAGAAAAAACTTCTGTTTCCGAGAACAAATTCAATGTCCAAATATAGCGTACTTATTCCAATCGTTATTAGGCCGGGGAAAAAAAAACGTTTATCTTCTTCAGTGGTTTAAGGAACATAAATAATGCCTATTTCCAAACTCGTACACCGGGATCTTGCCAATTCGACACACAAGATCACCTGTTAACGTCCTTCCCAGAGAAATAAACCAAATATAACCTATTAAGTGCTCTAAAAAGGAATATGAAGTGTTTACTATAACGATGCCTACATTTTGTATTGCTTGGATTCCCAAACAAGTTGAAGCTACCAAGCCTATTTCGGAGTTCAAACAGAGGTAATTGCTTATGTTCAACCTCAGGCACCCGCGGCTAATCTTTTGGTCTCACCTTAGCCAATGAAAGTTTTTTCTGACAAAAGATGATACCTCAGAGAAAAATCAAGAGCATCAACCAAATAACAAATATCATTAAATCTTCTGATATGGCCAGAGAAGCTGCATACATTGGTTATGCTAATGATTGTCCTGAGTTGAGCCACACAAGGAGTCCGAATTCTGAAAAGAAATGAATAGTTTGGAAAAACGACTACCGATTCTTAACTTGACATCGAAATTGAATCTAATGAATACTTGCATGAGCGCTTACTTTGTATGAATTCTCATAACTCATAAGGGTTTACTCTTTGTTGGAAACTGGAAAGTGTGGGCACAAGCTTCCTAGTAATATTTATACAGTGAAATTAAAGAACAAGAATAACTTTTCTGAGGCTCAGGGATTAGCTACTGAGATGGTGCTAAAAAATTCATGTTAAGGTTGAGAATGTCAGCAGTCAAGAAGATCAGAAAAGATGAAAATGAATTCCAACAGGTAGCCTCTAAGAAAACAAAAAGAAGCTCAAGTTTGTTGTAGGGCACAAAATTCTCGTCAAGGGGAAAATACATCCACAAGGCAAACCAAAAACCATTCACAATTTTTTTATTTTACATAAAACCACTCGCATTTTGGCTTATCGACGGATTGTTTCATCTTGTATGGGATGTGGTATGCTGAGAAAATTCGTCATTCTTGCTTGTAAGTAATATTTTGCCTTTCTTGGGGAGGTAAGTTTTCATCTCCCCCTCGCTTCTGTTTATCTCGTTATCAATATTAATCCATCGCTCCCTCAAGGTGTGGGAGAAACTTGTAATTTTTCTTTGACACTGTTTTTTTCTAAGTAGTAATGTTTGGTGGAATTAGTTCTGTAGTGAGTATATAATTAATTAACGATAATAGTGAGAGAACATGAATGTTTGGTGGAATTAGTTCTGTAGCGAGTATATAATTAATTAACTATAATAGTGAGAGAACATGAATGTTTGGTGGAATTAGTTCTTTAGCGAGTATATTGTCAATTAACTATTCGGTGAGTCCAAACTACCGGAAGCCCTGTCCCCGGCCAAGCAAACATGCCTACAAACCACAGCTGGTCAATTTACCGTAGAAATACTGGGTGATAAAGGAAATGCACAAGTGTGTTCTCATCCCCAATTTTCCCTTTCAGCTTGTTGTCTAATTTTCTCAACCTAATAAATTTCTTTGTACTATCAAAATGTGTGTTATGTACTTGTCAAGAAATTGAATGTTCAATGAATCCCAATTTACTTGCCCACTGAAATTTCTTCCAATCTAAATGTACAAGATGGGTAGTATCCACATGGTATACAAGTAGTAAGCAAGAAAGTAATAATGCCTTCCCACCAACCAACCCATTGTATTTATAAAGCTACAGAGGGGTTGGTTGCAGCAAAAAAAAATTTCTAGGATCATACATAATTTACAACAAAGATAAGAAAAAGAAAAAGAACACAAAGGAAGAAATCCTAGAAACTTGCATTTGGTACACAGCTCTCCATTAAGCTGGGGTTGCTTCAGCCTTCAAGCATGGTAAACTTTGAACCAATTATGTGCAAATCTACTTTCAAACCCATACATTCCCAACTCAATCTCAGAGGTCAGAACCCAAAATAGGTTACCTCTGAATCCAAAGCAGAATCCCTCTCTAAAATGGAATACATCTCCCCAACTTGAGGACAAGATTTATCCCCAGAAAAGAACTTATGAACAGCTCCTTCAAGTTCAATCCAACTGCACCCTGGAACTTTCTTTAGTTCCTTTTCTTTCATCACTTTCCTAATATTCCTAACATCATCCCACATACCATAACCAGCATACAAATTAGAAAGAAGCACATAGGCACTTGAATTACAAGAATCCATCCCAATGAGTTGCCTAGCCGCCGGCTCCCCAATTTTGAAATTTTCATAATTCTTACAAGCACTTAGTAAAGTCCTCCAAACCACGTCGTTTGGTTGAATGGGCATACCCTCAATGAATTTCATTGCTGATTCTAATTGTCCCACACGTCCAAGGATGTCAACCATGCACCCGTAGTGTTGGAGTTTAGGTTCCACCATGTAACGTCTTCTCATTAGCTCAAAACACATCATGCCTTCTTTCACCAAACCAGCATGGCCACAACCATTCAAGACCCCTATGAATGTGATATCGTCTGGTTCTACGGAAACCCTTTCATCTCCATGAATAATTCAAAAGCCAAATCACCAAAGCCGTGAATCGCCAACCCACCAATCATAGCATTCCAATGATCGACGTTTTTTTCTTCTACTTCCTCAAATATAGAAATGGCAACGTCTATATTGCCGCACTTGGAATACATGTCTATGAGGGCAACACCTAGTTTCCCACCCAAATCAAACCCATTTTCCTTTATATGGTGATGTATCGCTACCCCTTCATCAATATGTCCCAGCTGGCCTATTGCAGACAGAGCAACTGACAATGTCGTTACATCCGGAGACAAATTACCCCCACTTTGCAGATCACGAAAAAGTTTTAATGCTTCTTTGCAATACCCATTCTGAACATACCCGGCTATCATAGCATTGCAAGATACTACATCCCTTTCAGGCATTTCATCAAACAATTCCCTAGCTATGTCCACTCTACCTAACTTTACATACCCATGAACCATATTGGCCCAACTAACTACATCTCTTTCCAGCATCTCATTAAACAAAGCATGAGCAATTTTCATGTTCCCACATTTCACACAGCCATCGATCATCAAATTCCAAGAAACCAAGTCTCTTTCGGGCATTTCCTCAAACAACTCCAACGCAACCCTCAACCCATCTTCCGATTGTGCATACCCACTAATCATACAATTCCAAGAAACCACATTCTTCATCTTCACCATCATTCCATCAAACAACTCGCGCGCTAAACCAATCATCCCACGCTTCACATACCCGTCAATCATCGAGTTAAACGAAACAGAGTCCGGGCTAGTCATTCTATCAAACACTTGGCGCGCGGACCCTATGCACCCGCATCTCAAGTACAGACAAAGCAAACAGTTTTGCAGAAACACATCCAACCCAAATCCCAACTTCCTCATCAACCCGTGAACCTGCATTCCTTCCTTAACCAACCCCACTCGGGAGCAACCTTTCAGAACCAAAGACAAGGAAAACTCATCCAAACAAACCCAGTTCTCGAGCATCGACGAGAGCACGACTACCGCCCCCTCGGGTCGTCCCCATGGGAGAAAGACTTGATCACGGCGTTCCAGAGGAAAGGGTCGAAGTGGGTATTGTTTTTGTTCCTTTTTGAATGGCGAGAAAAGAAAAGGTAGCGTGCGAACTGGACGAGGGCGTTGTTGTCAGTATTGGAGGAGAAGGAGAGGATGAGTTTGGTGGTGAGGGAAGGGTTTTTGATGAGGCCGGTGGTGAGGAGGCGGGCGTGGATCTGGTTGACGTCGGTTTGACTTTTGCAGTGTGGGAGGAGCGAGAGGATGGGGAGTGGGGAGGTCCATGGTTGATGGTGTGAGTTTGTGCAGAAAAGCATTTAAAGTTGAAGTTGGTTGGACTTGGAAACTCTCTCCTGTTCAGATTTTGATAGAGTTCAAAACCAGTTGGTTTTTTAGACGTAAAGAATCCATTTCCAACGGTGTAAAACGGTTGAGGAAGGATATGTTGTGGATGGAGATCAATAGGGCGTGAGTTTCACGTGTCAATCCTAATGCAGTAAAATAATGCTTTCTTTCTCTTTCTTCCTTCAGATCAGATTTTACCCTCTCTTTTTTCAGGAAATTACCAGCCGCCGGTCCTGTTTTTGGGTTGGGTTCCTTCCGAGGCCCTTTTTGTCGTGTGTATCCCGTGCAGCCCCTTTCTAGATATGTTTTTACATTTGTGCCCTTTTAACTTTTTACACTTTCAGAATTCAGATCTCTCCCAAGAATTCACAACTCCTACATTTGCAAGAATTCACACACCCAAATTCACATCCCTTTGCAGAATTCACTCACCCAAATTCACATCCCTTTGCAAGAATTCACACCCTATTGTAGAATTTATACCCCCCAGAATTCACAGCCTTTTATATTATTCACACCCCCAGAATTCACATCTTTGAAATAAGACACAATTCTCATCCAAATAAAGAATTCACATGTTCGAAAAAGACAAAATTCACACCCAAATTGTAACGCTCCCAAATTTGGGTACGTTAATAAGATATTTTATTACAAAAACAAAGTGAGTCTGGCTCATTATTACATCACAAGGTCTTTACAAGAGTATTTTTATCCAACAAGGGAGGGAACTAGGGTTCTTAACTACGGCTCCGCCTGTTCTTCCATCCTAGCAAGCTCCTCGGTTCCGAAGTCCTCCAATGTGTACAGCTCACCCTGTTTATCTATAAGGTCTGACACATTATACCGGTGTCATCACCAATATAATATGTTAGGATCACCAAAAGGTAACACCATGAGTTACGAAGGCTCAATAGGATAATCCTTACCCACTAACCCTTAACTTAAGAATAATAGATCATAAAACTGACGATTTTCACATAGATCATGCATACATAAGAAAACGGTTAACAATGACACATTCACAATCAATATTCAACTAGCGTTGGTGTCCAAGATTCTCTAAGTTTCTCCTACGCGACTCGTCGTGGACCGTGTATCCATTTTCCACTTTTCATGTACCGTATCATCATTTCCAAAATCATTTTTACTCACCCAACTTCGGTTTCGCCGTTCCGCTTTTTCGAGTATCCTCACAATGGTTCCGCCGCACCGGGTTCCCATTGGCACACAAAACTTAGCATTGGCTCCTCTCCGCGGATAACCAAGCCACATTACCAATGAAGCTACCATGTCCGGCCCCATTGGCAATCTTCACAATGGGCTACCATATCCGGCCACATTGCTGTTTTCACAAACATTAAATTACCTCCAATGAGACTACCACGTCCGGTCCCATGGCAACACACACCACACAATAGGCTACCAAGTCTGGCCACATTGCGGTTTTCAAAATCCTTACACACAACAGGCTACCACGTCAAGCCACATTGCGGTATCGAAACACATTTTTTCATTAATCACACCATAGGTGTCATGTTTCTAACTTTCTTGATTTCTGTGTTTCGTTTTCATGCATAGACTCCGCGGTAGGACTTTTCTCATACGTAATCATAAATCATTCATTGTAATCTTGAAACTAAACTAGTAAGATCATCCAACTCTATATTATTCTATCATGCTCATATCACAACTTAAAGCATAACGCCACATGTACAGACGCCTTTGGAGTGGATACCACTTATGCTTTATCACATATCAAACAGGTAATCCAAGTAATCATATATACATGCTCATAACCATCCTTAAGATCAAAATACGAATACTTCCATGCATTTCGATATACAAACAACATACAATATACGTAGAGTAAGTAAGTAGAGGTATTCTACATATACTTAGAGATAGGGGATAAGAATAATCTACTTTCTAACATACGGTTCTATACGTAGAGTTGGTGAACAAGGAATCCTATGAATACTTAGAGATAGCGTACATGGGACTCTACGTATACTTTCATGCATTTTGATATACAAACAACATACAATATACGTAGTGTAGGTAAGTAGAGGTATTCTACATATACTTAGAGCTAGGGGATAAGAATAATCTACTTTCTAACATACGGTTCTATATGTAGAGTTAGTGAACAAGGAATCCTATATATACTTAGAGATAAGGGTAATCTACTTTCTAACATACGGTTCTATACGTAAAGTTGGTCAACAAGGAATCCTACATATACTTAGAGATAAGGGTAATCTACTTTCTAACATACGGTTCTACACGTAGAGTTGGTGAACAAGGAATCCTACCTTACTTCTTGGCGATTGGTTGGTTTTTGAGAATAGGTCGTCAGTTTTGCGAATCGGCGGCGTAACGGCTCCGAAGTGCTTCGAAAGGAAGAGAAATGGGTTTTCTCTTCCTAGAAATAACTTTACTAACTAAATTAGGCTACTTTAAAGATCTAGAGGTGATTTTTGGAGGTGGTTTGGAGGTGGTTCTCAAAAACTTCAAGAAAACTCAAGAAACTTGAACTTTGGAACAAAAGAAGCTTAGAAATTCTAGAGAGAAGTTGGAGCAATGAGTGAAGGTGTGAGTTTAAGCTTGGAATGACTAGCTATTTATAGGCCAAGGCTTGTCTCACTCCCTCTCCACCCGAAATCTCTCTCTCTCTCTCTCTCTCTATATATATATATATATATATATGATTTCTTTCACTTGTCAAGCTTGATTGAAAGCTTGATGGGTTAGGTTATGGGGTTACTTGTATATCTTCTTCTTAGTTCTAGGCTTGCATGGCTAGATTTTGTACTTCTAGGGTTGGTTTGGAAGATTTTGTGAAAGAAAGTAGGGTTGTACAAAGATTTATTGATTAATAAGGACAATAGAAGATAGATCTTGCTTGGAGAAGTATATAACCCAAGATTGAAAGGATGTAAGAAGATCATGGAAGATCAAGTCAAGGTACAACCAAATCTCCCTCTATTTTCTCTCCTTCTCTCTCTCGGCCATCTCTCTTTCTCTCTCTCCCTCTCTTTCGGCCATCCTCTCTCTCTCTCTCTCTCTCGTACAATATATATATATATATATATGAGTATGATCAAGTATATATAAAAATACATAGGTACTATGTGAACTACTAGATTTTCAAGTTATAATTTCCTATTAAAATAACCTAATATGCACATGTGTACTTTGTAATATATATATATATATATGTCCAAGTATATATATGTATAAATAAGTACTATGCAATCTAGGTAGATTTTTCAATATCCAATAAAAAATTATAAGATCAAAATCCTTTATTAAAATAGTCCTAATTGGCGCATATTCTTATTATAAAATTAGATTATGTACTTAGAAAATCTATGGAATTAAATCTACTAGGTACACACACACACACACACATATATATATAAGTATATCATAACATGAAAAATCTAGAAAATGATTTAATTAAATAACCTTAGTACTTGATGGTAAGACTAATACTATTATCCAATGGGTAATAATTTTCCTAGCGGTTAATAACCAATGGATAAAAGGGTGAGGTACCATATACACTAGAATAATACTATATGTCATTTAGGCATGTATATATAACCATATATAACTATATATGGTGCTTTAACAAAAATCTATTAAGTACTTTTGGTAGAAAATCTAAGTTTTCTATTGTCTAATGGATAAAGATTTCCTGTCACACCCTCGATTTTAAACATAATGATAAAGGATTTTCATAAATAAAATTTCACAATTATCCTTATGATATCCCAAAAAGGATTTAACAAGTCCATTTCCATAAATTACACATGAAAGTTCAAATGTTTACAAAAAGTACATCATTGGCTCAATCGCTCCGAAACCAACAAAAGTATCAAATAGAGTTACAAATACATCTTCCAAAAAGTGATTTACAAAGATGGCTAAGTAACTTCTTCAATGTTAGCTTTCAAAAGAATGTCCACGCTCAAGCACTCCAAGCATGCAACTACTGCCCAAGGTTAGTACCTGAAATATAATGTAAGGTTTGAGCTACACAAGCCCAGTAGAAAGTTATAATCTAACAATGTATGCAGATGAAATGCAAGAACAGTCATAGGATGAACAATGGTTACGATATCCAATGGGAGAACAACAATAACAATTCAACATCAACCTTTCATTTCCAAAACCAATCGTGTGTCTTACAAAACAAACTTTGAAAACACCAGATGTCAAATGTGTCTCGTACACGTGTCATGAGCTGAAGCTCTTACTGGGCCAATTAAAGGACCCCAATGTCCTCTGCCAGGCTTATTACCCAATCGGGATGTCCTGAAGTATCAATTATGAGCGTATAGCTCGTACCGGGCCAATTAAAGGACCCCAATGTCCTCTACCAGGCTCTTTACCCATTCGGGATGTCCTGAATGTTCTCGTCGTGTCCGTAAGTTTCAAAATCCTTTTATCAACACGTTCGTATCGTTCAAATCCAGCTTTGATTTATAAAATGATTTTTGTGAAATCAAGTTCAAATGAGCATTAAGGTCATAGATATGTTCAACGAAGTCATTGGGTACGAGTAATCAAGTTAAGGGATCGTTCGGAAAGTATTAGAATAGGTTGAAAGTGATTGGAATCCAAAATGGTGAAGTACGAAGCAAAACAGAAAATGCTGGAGATAAGCAACAGGTATCGATACCAAGGGAAATGGTATCGATATCATTTGGTCCAGAATCATTCCAGACGCAAGGGTATCGATGACAAGGGCCAAAGGTATCGATAACAATAGATTTTCTGGGTTTTGGAGTTCAAAGGTATCGATACCTATGAAAATGGTATCGATAACAACGAGTTTTCTGGGCTTGGTAATGTAAAGGTATCGATAATGATTACAAAAGGTATCGATAACATAGCTGTTCGAGTTGATTTTCTGCAGATTTCAATGGGTTTCTCAACAACAATAACCACAACAATATCAACAACGATCAATGGCAAGAATCAAGCTACAAGAAACAAGTCATAAGCATATATCGAAAGTTAGAACTCCCTACCTCAAGAATCAAAAGCAAAACCAAGGAATCCTCCAAGTCCTAGCCCCAAATCTTGCAACCGAACGGAATACACCTCCACTGAGCCCAAACCAACGCAACACGGGCTGCAATACGCGAAGGAGCAAAGAATTGAAGGCTATTTTGAGTGGGCTTAGAGGTGGTTTGGTGGAAAAATGGGTGATAGTGAGAAAGAGAGGGGGAGACCGAAAGATAGAGAGATGGACAGGAGAGAGGGAGTGAGGGGTGTGAGTGTGTTTCTCACACTCCTCCCTTATATACTCACAAAAATGCATATTATCCATTCACCCAAATCTTTAAAACTCTTACACATTGAACCCTTCAAACAATTATCCAAATAATATTCGCAATCATTATCTACGAAACAATTTAACTTTATTAAACGAAATTACAGGTCTTTACACCCTACCCTCCTTAAAGAAATTTCATCCTCGAAATTTAAATAACCATGTTATGCTAACTAACATGTGCATCATGAATGCATATAAATATCATGATCCTCAACTTTATGTAACAAGTCAAATACTATGAAATTTTGATATCTAAACACTCACATCGACTTATTCTGGAAATAGGTGAGGATACTTCTTCCTAACCTCGTCTTCTCGTTCCCAAGTCGACTCCTCGCTACCCTAACTCTTCCATAACACTCGCACTAGTGGTATCGTCTTACCCCTTAACACTTGATCACGCGTATCTAGGATACGTATCAGTTCTTCCCCATATGATGCGTTGGCTTCCAATTCGAGTTCGGACCATTCTAACACATGAGACGGATCGGGTTCATACTTCCTCAACATAGATACGTGAAACACGTCATGCATATTCGATAATCTCGGCGGCAAAGCCAAACGATATGCAACTTCCCCAATCTTCTCAATAATGTCAAACGGACCGATATAAGACGGTGAAAGCTTTCCCTTCTTCCCGAAACGTGATAAGCCTCGATGTGGCGATACTTTGAGAAACACATGATCCCCCACTTCGAATGATAATGGACGACGACGACCGTCGGCATAGCTCTTTTGTCGGCTTTGAGCGATTAGCAACCTTTGGCGAATCACCTTGACTTGTTCGGTTGTTCTCTTTTGAGCCTCTAAAAGTTGTTGGCGAATCGTTCTCATGTTCTCGGTAGTCTCTTTAATCATGTTTGGCCCCACTAACATAGCCTCTCCCAATTCGGTCCAACACACAGGTGATCGACACGGTCTCCCATACAATGCTTCATACGGAGCCATCTCAATACTCGATTGATAGCTATTGTTGTACGTGAATTCTACCAACGGAAAATGGTCTTCCCAACTACCCCAGAAATCCATAACGCAAGCTCGAAGCATATCTTCCAAAATCTGAATCGTTCGCTCGGATTGACCATCGGTCTGCGGATGATAGGCGGTACTAAACAAGAGGTTCGTGCCCAAAGCGGCCTGCAAACTCTGCCAAAAATGTGCGGTGAATCTTGGATCTCAATCGGACACAATAGATACGGGAATCCCGTGAAGTCAAATAATCTCCCGAATATACAATCGACTACGCGTCTCCACCGAATCGGTAACATGGATAGGAAGAAAGTGGGCGGTTTTGGTAAAACGGTCCACGATAACCCAAATGGCATCATGCCCCCTCGGTGATTTTGGCAAACCCGTAACAAAATCCATCGTCACATTTTCCCATTTCCACTCGGCCACCGGTAACGGTTGTAGTTCTCCCGCGAGTCGTTGATGTTCGGCCTTTACTTGTTGACACGTTAGACACTTGGACACAAAGATCACAACATCTCTCTTCATCCCAGGCCACCAAAATTGCCTACGCAAGTCGTGATACATTTTTGTTCCTCCCGGATGGACGGCTAATAGTGAATGATGAAATTCTCATAGGATTTCCTCTCGACACGAAACGGGTACGAACAACTTCCCTTAATAATGCAAACTTTGGTCGGCATGAATCATCCACCCATCTCGAGCATTACCGCTAAGGAATTTAGTACGAAGCTCCTCCGCTTCTTCATCGTTTTGTTGAGCCTCCACTACTCGTGCCGATAAAGTTGATTGCACGGTCAAGTTGCATAACGTTACCCCTTTCCGAACTTCCTCGAAATGCGAAGCACAAAAGCCCAAATCGTTCATCATTTTCCACTCATGGATAGCTAGACTCGCTAAGTGCATTGGTTTTCTGCTCAACGCGTCAGCCACAACATTCGCCTTACCGGGGTGATAATGCAATTCAAAATCATAATCTTCTAAGTGTTCCATCCAATGATGTTAATGCAAGTTAAGCTCCTTTTGAGAAAAGAGATACTTTAGGCTTTTATGGTCGGAGAATACTTCAAATTTCTCACCATAGAGATAATGACGCCAACTCTTCAAAGCAAAAACGACGGCCGCGAGTTCTAAGTCATGAGTTGGATAGTTTTGCTCGTGAGTCTTTAATTGCCTTGAACCATACGCTAACACTCGCCCCGCTTGCATCAATACGCACCCCAATCCTTCTTTAGACTCATCACAATACATGGAGTAGCCAACTCCACGTTCTGGCACGATCAAAACTGGTGCGGTAGTCAATTGCCTTTTCAACTCCTCAAAAGCCGCCTCACACAAGTCATTCCAAATGAAACAGGTCCCCTTACGCGTTAGTCTAATCATTGGTGCCGCTAAACGAGAGAAATCAAGAACAAAACGACGGTAGTACCCGGCCAAACCCAAGAAACTACGGATTTCAAACACGTTCTTCGGTCGCTGCCAATTCATAATAGATTCTATCTTCCCCGGATCGACGGATACCCCTCCTTTCGAAACCACATGACCCAGAAACTTAACTTCAGGTAACCAAAACTTGCACTTACTAAGCTTGGCGTATAAACGGTGTTCCCTTAAGAGTTTTAGAACGATGGGAAGATGAGTTTGGTGTTCCTCTTCCGTGGATGAATAAATAAGAATGTCGTCAACGAATACAACCACAAAATGATTGAGGTAGGCACGAAAGATGCGGTTCATTAGGTCCATAAAAGCAGCTAGAGCATTAGTCAAACCAAATGGCATTACAACGAATTCGTAATGCCCATAGCGAGTACGAAAAGCGATTTTAGGAATATCCTCTCTACGAACCCTCAATTGGTGGTAACCGGACCTCAAATCAATTTTGGAAAAACAGGTTGCACCCCGAAGTTGATCAAACAAATCATCGATTCGAGGCATGGGATACTTATTCTTAATGGTGACTCGGTTTAGCTTACGATAATCGATACACAAGCGGAGTGAACCATCCTTCTTTTGGGCAAATAAAGTTGGTGCTCCCCACGGTGATGTACTAGGACGAATAAACCCCGAATTTTCTAACTCTTTTAGTTGAACTTTCAACTCTCTAAGTTCGGCGGGTGCAAAACGATAAGGAGGAATTGAAATAGGAGCGGTGGCTGGAAGCAAGTCTATCGTGAACTCGATTTCTCTCTCAAGAGGCAAGCCGGGTAACTCTTCCGGAAATACGTCGGGAAATTCACGAACTACCAAGGGTAACTTCCCACATGAAGACATATCCTCATCTAACGTCAAGCTCGCCAACAAAGCATAAATCGACTCCCTTTCCCGAGACCACACAAATACAGTGCTAACGGTTCTCGATGTTCCCCATGGAATTCGAAACAAACACCCTCAGGCGGACATATGCGAACACGACGCTTGAAACAATCAATCGTAGCATGGAATGTAGATAACCAATCCATCCCAAGAATGAGGTCAAACCCCGACATGTCCAGCACAATGAAGTCAAAGATGAAGCGATGGTCACAAATAACAAGCTCACAGCCTTTACAAATATGACTCAAAGATGATTTTCCCCTTAATGGTGTCTCGACGGATAATGGCAAATCAAGTTTCTCGGTGTCCAACTCCAATGCATACACAAATGACGTAGCAATGAAAGAATGTGATGCTCCAGAATCAAAGAGTACTCTAGCAAAAGAGTTGAATAGAAGAAAAGTATCCCTTACAACAGATGTCTCTGGAGCCTAAGAAACGGAAGGTGAAGCATTGGTGTTGATCTTGAAAACATGCCCCTGGGTACCCTGACCCTGCACAAAACCTCCTCCATGACCGAAAACTTGAGAAGGTGCGGACGAACTCGCTCCACGGTCAACCCCAGAATTCTGAACTGACGATGTCTGGCAGAAATGAGGCTGCTGCCTCCGAGTACCCCTGAAGGACTACTGGCCAACACCAAGCCCTGCCACCGACTGCTGTACCGAGCCCGACTCACTACGCACTCCAGCCCCTTGAGGGCAATTCCAAGCAATATGATCTGTCTTACCGCAATTATCGCATGCCTGAGGAAGCTGAGGGCACTGAGTACGGACGTGCCCGGGTTGGTTACACCTATAACACACAATCGGAGGTCTAGATAAGGCACCCCGAGTTCCCGAAGCGGAAGGCACCCTAAAGTTGGATTGATTAGGTGGTTGCTGAGATGGTTCCCTCTGCCTTTTCCGCCCTTGGCTCCCAAAACTACCAGAGGAAGAACTCAAACTCCCCATTGGTTGCCTTGGCTCCCAAGCCCTTGTATTTCGTTGAGCTTCTTTCGGTATCTCAATGCTCCTTGCACACTCCACAACTTCCGAAAAGTTCATCTTGCGTTGGACCATCACCATTCTTCTCACGGTGTTATGCAACCCCTTTTCAAATCGTCGACACTTCCTTTCCTCCGTTGCCACCAACTCCGGAGCGAAACGAGATAAGGATTGAAACTTCTGCACATACTCTGAAACGGTCATATTGCCTTGCTCCAGTTTCTCAAATTGATCTCTCAAATTCTCACGTGAAGTTTCCGAAAAGTATTGGTCCTCAAATAGCGCCTCAAACTCAGCCCATGTCAAGGTCTCAACATCCGGTTCGTTCACTTGAGCCGCGGTTCTCACCGCCCTTCTTGCATCTTTCCTACTCTCTAAAATGGATTCCCACCATTCACCGGCCTCACCAACGAGTTGAACGGCCACGATACCCACTCTGATATTATCTTTAGTGATGTTAAGAGCTCTAAAAAGCCTGCGAATTTGAGTTAAGCAATGGTCGGCTACCAAAGGGTCGCTACTAGTCCCATCGAATACCGGAGGGTTCCTACGCCTAAACTCCCTCATCGCTACCATAGCGCGATCCTCGACGCTCTCCCTAGGAGCTTGGTTCAAAAGATTTGCATCTGTAAGTGCTGCGACAAGATCCCTAGCAAACTGAGTTTAATTAGGAGGTACTCCTGCACCTCAACCAGCCCTAGCCCCCAGATTCCCACCAGGATTCTCCCCAAGCTGACTAACCTCATCCTCAGGTGGCATCCCACGACCACGGCCACGGCCCCTACCACCCTGATTTCCTGCCGCACTTCGTCTACCACGCATCTTCGGAAGCATTTTACTACACGATACAAGAAAGGAAGACTATTAATCATAACACTATTACCATGAGGTCAAGCCCCAACTTCCCAACGCGGGTTAACAACTCTACGATGATAGAAATGCAATGTCAAGTAGTCACATGGATGTTAGTCACACAAGCATGCACAAATTATGTTAGAAGGCCAGACATTTTTGAACCCAAAAGACGAAACGTCTCCCCAAGGTCACAAGGTGTTCTAAACCTACGCTCTGATACCAAGTTGTCACACCCTCGATTTTAAACATAATGATAAAGGATTTTCATAAATAAAACCTCACAATTATCCTTATGATATCCTAAAAAGGATTTAACAAGTCCATTTCCATAAATTACACTTTAAAGTTCAAATGTTTACAAAAAGTACATCATTGACTCAATGGCTCCGAAACCAACAAAAGTATCAAATGGAGTTACAAATACATCTTCCAAAAAGTGATTTACAAAGATGGCTAAGTAACTTCTTCAATGTTAGCTTTCAAAAGAATGTCCACGCTCAAGCACTCCAAGCATGCAACTACTGCCGAAGGATAGTACCTGAAATATAATCTAAGGTTTGAGCTACACTAGCCCAGTAGAAAGTTCTAATCTAACAATGTATGCAGATGAAATGCAAGAACAGTCATAGGATGAACAATGGTTACGATATCCAATGGGAGAACAACAATAACAATTCAACATCAACCTTTCGTTTCCAAAACCAATCGTGTGTCTTACAGAACAAACTTTGAAAACACCAGATGTCAAATGTGTCTCGTACACGTGTCATGAGCTGAAGCTCTTACTAGGCCAATTAAAGGACCCCAATGTCCTCTGCCAGGCTCGGTACCCAATTGGGATGTCTTGAAGTATCAATTACGAGTGTATAGCTCGTACCGGGCCAATTAAAGGACCCCGATGTCCTCTGCCAGGCTCTTTACCCATTCGAGATGTCCTGAATGTTCTCGTCGTGTCTGTAAGTTTCAAAATCCTTTTATCAACACGTTCGTATCGTTCAAATCCAGCTTTGATTTATAAAATGATTTTCGTGAAATCAAGTTCAAATGAGCATTAAGGTCATAGATATGTTCAACGAAGTCATTGGGTATGAGTAATCAAGTTAAGGGATCGTTTAGAAAGTATTATAATAGGTTGAAAGTGATTAGAACCCAAAATGGTGAAGTACGAAGCAAAACAGAAAATGCTAGAGATAAGCAACAGGTATTGATACCAAGGGAAATGGTATCGATACCATTTGGTCCAGAATCATTCCAGACGCAAGGGTATCGATGACAAGGGCCAAAGGTATCGATAACAATAGATTTTATGGGTTTTGGAGTTCAAAGGTATCGATACCTATGAAAATGGTATCGATAACAACGGGTTTTCTGGGCTTGGTAACGTAAAGGTATCGATAGCGATTACAAAAGGTATCGCTAACATAGCTGTCCGAGCTAATTTTCTGTAGATTTCAATGGGTTTCTCAACAACAATAACCACAACAATATCAACAACGATCAATGGCAAGAATCAAGCTACAAGAAACAAGTCATAAGCATATATCAAAAAGTTAGAACTCCCAACCTCAAGAATCAAAAGCAAAACCAAGGAATCCTCCAAGCCCTAGCCCCAAATCTTGCAACCGAACGGAATACACCTCCACCGAGCCCAAACCAACGCAACACGGGCTGCAATACGCGAAGGAGCAAAGAATTGAAGGCTATTTTGAGTGGGCTTAGATGTGGTTTGGTGGAAAAATGGGTGATAATGAGAAAGAGAGGGAGAGACTGAAAGATAGGGAGATGGATAGGAGAGAGGGAGTGAGGGGTGTGAGTGTGTTTCTCACACTCCTCCCTTATATACTCACAAAAATGCATATTATCCATTCACCCAAATCTTTAAAATTCTTACACATTGAACCCTTCAAACAATTATCCAAATAACATTCGCAATCATCATTTACGAAACAATTTAACTTTATTAAATGAAATTACGGGTCTTGACATTTCCCTAACATTTATCGTCCAATGAGTAAATGGTTAAAAGGTAACTAAATGGATGGGTAGTTCGGTTCCTCCAACTAATTAGTTAGAAACTAACTATATTTGCCAAGTAGAATCTCTAGCCAAGAAATATAATTTTATAAGTCTCAAATCTAGTTATGACGGATTATTAAAGTTAAAAAGGAATTTTTTGGAAGCAATTCCAAGTATTAAAATAAAATTCAAATTTTTAACGAAATTTTTACTTACTAAAAATCAGGGTTGTTACACAAATAAAGAATTCACACCTTAAAAAAGACAGAATTCACATCTCATCTATACTTATCACATTCCCAAATTAAGAATTCACACATATAATTCACAATCAAAATAGCCCAGTCCACAAATTCACACTTTTGCAAAATTCACACCCTCAAAATTCATACACCTTTCCAGAATTCACACCCCATAATTTACACCATTTTGTAGATTTTGTCTTTTTTAATTAACAGCTTACAAAGTTTGTAATTCAAGCAAAAACATAAAACTAAAATTAAAAAGCAAAATTGACTTTGAAAAAGAAACAAAAGGAATTTACGAGAATTCACATGAGTGTGAATTCTTTTTTCATCAAATTGTACCCAAGGCCTTCCGCTTGCCAAATTCCAAACAGATTCCTTTGTCTTCTTCTGTGTCTTCTTCTGCAAATCGATTGGAGACAAGGCCGAAGAACTTCCAGATGTGGCCGTGGGCATTTCGTCATAATCCTATCTTCCATTGAGCCATGGCGAGCCATGGTTGTGAAAGGGCATGTGAGAAGGAAGAAGTCACTTGTGCAGAAGGAATGGAATAAAAAAGGAACGAACGTCGATACAACGATCTCCTCTATCGGTAACGCCTTGGTCGACGAGTTGAAGAAGCTCCGAGTCGTTTGCCCAGGTGGAGCAGCATGACATCTCGATCGAGTAAAAATTATTCGAATTAATAGAATAATTCGAGATCGTGAGCTTTTTTGTTGAGATATGAGGTTGTGATGTATAGGTTGTTGGAATTGAAGGTGAAAAGATGGAAGAAGAATGCGAATAGAGAATAGAAGACGTGCATGAGCGACGAAAAGACGGGGTTACTTTCGGTAGTTTACTTAAAACAGGGCTTATGCGGAATGTGCTTGATAAGCGGTGGGCTTAGACAGGAACCCATTGACAAAACGGGGCCGACCAGTCAGAACCCCTTTTTTTTTTCCTGTGGACCGCTGTTCATAGCCCCTTTATTCTCTCTGCATAACTCCTTAAGTTTTTCCAACTAATTGCATTAGAACTTCCAATGCAAAAGGACCTAATTGCCCTTCTAACTTTTTAGACACAACACGTCATCTTCTTCTTCCTCCCTTCCCCCATATTACAATCAAACAACGAACAAACTCCTCTCCTCCTCCCTTGGACAGTTGACGCCTCTTCCATCTTTATAGCTTGTCATAGCCACCATCTCCATAGCCACCACTACCACCAAATCAAGAACAACGTTGCAGCACACTCTGTGTGTGTGTGTGTGTGTGTGTGTGTGTGTATAGTCACCATTGAATAACCACATTGCAGTCATTTTGAAAACATATATGTGTGTGTGTGTGTGTGTTGGTAACTAATTGTCGAAAATATATATATTTCGATAACTAACTGTTGAAAATAAATATTCAATTTGGTACCTCCTCCATCCCATAAAGTTCTGCATTTTCACCATTCCAGCTCTATGAAAAAATTAACTATATCTTTTAATCCGTAATGTTTTTTTGTAAGCAATATGGATCTCGTTTAATAGATTTTAATTTGTTCTATTAAACAAAGTTTAAAAAATTGCCAAAAACATTATGGATGAAAAGATATATGCAATTTAAAAATGACACGCATTCTTGAAAATACCAAATTTTATGGGATAGAGTGAGTAATTAACTACCGACTTATAGTATATACTTCGGTATTATGTTATCAAAAATTAATTTGACAATATTACATTACTGAAGATAGAAAAATCCTTTATATGACTGCCAAAAACATATATACATTTCGGTAACTAACTGTCAAAATTATTTAAATATTATAGTATTCAAACGTCAAAAAAGTTATATTTTTTCGGACCTGAAAACGCCGAAAAATTTGGTTCAAAAAAAAAAGAAAATTCTGGGTAAAAAAAAACACAGTGCTCGATCGGCTCCCAAGTGGGTTTCGTTTTGAATTTTTGGGTTTCGATTTTTTGGTTTTGATATTTTTAGGTTTCAATTTTTAAAACTTTTTAGCGTTTTTTGGGTTTCAATTTTTGATTTTTAGAGAGAGAGAGAGAGAGAGAGAGAGAACAAGAGAAAACACATTTGGCGACCAACTTTCTGTGACTAATCACATTTTGTAGCCGATTGACAACTTTTGGCGACAAAATATTTTTTGTCGCCGATTGTAGACATTTGGCTACTAAATTCTTTTTTTTCGCCGATTGTGGGGCCTTTTGGCGACTAAACCATACTTTGTTGGCGAAAGGCTATCATTTGGCTACCAAAAGTTATTTGGTCGCCGAAAACAAACAATTGGCAACTAAATTAATAGTCGGCAAAGAGAACATTAGGCAACGAACGTTTTAGTCGGAGAAATCTACCTTAGGTTATTTGGTCGCCGAAAACGAACAATTGACGACCAAAAAATTAGTTGGCAATGAAAAAATTTATATATTATATCATAATAAACTTATGTAATTTATATCATCATATATCTTATTTTTCGTCCGATTATTTGGCTACCAACATGCAATGAACTTGATGTTTTGTAGGGATCATCTAATCAATAACATCTACAAAATATACAGATCAGATGAAAATAATGTATTGTTTATGGGCCCATAATCAGAGTATATCAAAGTGTATTACCTTTATTGTATATACGATCATGCTACTATAGCTATCTAATCAACTCCAATATTTTGCATGACTAGTATGCTCGGCAGACACTATAAATTCAAGGGTCCGATGATAGATTTTTTATTATTATTTATGATTATATAGGTACAGTACCATTCACTTGTAGCAAACATATATAAACTAAATTTGTATTGTTGTTGTAAGTGAATGTATGGTAGCTATATAATCATAACATAAACTACATGATCGGAATCGTTCGGTTAGTATCCACCGAGCATATTAGTCATGTAAAATATGGAGTTGATAAGATAGCTATAGATGCATGATCGTCAATCAGTAAAGGTACTTCACTTTGATACACCTCTGGTTATGGGGCTCATAAACGACATGTTGTTTTCACCCAATCCATGCATTTTGCATGTAGATGTTACATATTATTAAACGAAAATCATTAAATTTTCTTGGTACATGTCCTAAAGCTTCATGCTTTGTCATTCTATATATAGCTAGTGGGTTAGTGGGACATGGCACTCCCCACCAATTTTAGTGGGATTGAAATATATTCTTATATATGTATACACACACACACACACACTTCAATAAAAAACTGCTCAAATCAAACTATTCCCTATCATTTTTTTGATGATTTCTTACGGGTAACCTTAAAATCACGTTCTGCACACTTTGAGCGGCTCGGATCATCAAAATTTGCTTGAAAAAGGGGAGGTCCGCACGACAGACTGGTAAGAGATCCCTCACTGGATAATTTGTGTGTATGTGTGTGTGTGTATTCTTTTACATGGTTTATATATTTAAAAAATATAGTTAAAATATAAGTGTTTAAATTTTCAATCCATTTGAAGCGGTGGGAATATCTTATTTTTTAAATTATTTTATAATAAATGGTTATAATTAATTTTTAGCTGTAGGACTCTTAGATGATAGCCCTAAAATAAAATAAAGAGCAGATATTTAATTATAAGAGTCCTAAGGATAAATATTAATTATTACATTTTAGGATAAAATGACCAGAAAAATAAGATATTTGTAACGGTTCAAACGAATTGAGATATGGAGCACTTAATTTTTTAAACTGTTTATATATTAAAAATATGAGTTTTTCCGTGGTTGGTAATGAAATGCATCAATTACCAAAAAAAAAATGTAATTTTTTTATTTTATATATTTATAATTTTTCGTAAATAATAATAATAATAATAAATATTAATATTATTTTTCATGCATAATATATATATATATATATATATATATATATAGTTTTAAGAAATTTATTACAAGTTGTCGCGTAGCCCAGTTGTTGTGCGTCCCCCCAAGGAGTTGGAGGTTGGGGGTTCGATTCCTAGGATATGCATTTGTGGGGATTATTAGATGCAAGCCATGTGGCACATGAGTGGCCCACGTGGAGGCACTAGGATGGTGCCACGTGGCATTTAATTTTTTAATATTATTTATTTGGCAAATGTAACAGCCCTGATTTTTAGAAGGTAAAAATTTTGTTAAATATTTGAATTTTATTTGAATTACTTATTTTTTACTTTCAGTAATCCGTCGTAATTAGATTCTAGTCCTTCGGGGCCAATCGAATTAGATTCCAACCGACTACTTGGAGGAATCGAGCAACCAAACTCACCTAGTTACTAGATGAATCTTTTGAACATTTTGCCTTTACCCATTGGTCAATAAAAGTTAGGATAATCTTTGTCCATTGGACAATAGGCCTCTCATTAAAATATTTTGATAAGTACAAAGATATAGTATTATAGATGTTTTAAACACATGTGCAAAGTACATATATGCATTGTTTATTGAGGATTCTCCCACCCTTCTATTATCCATTGGTTATTAACCACAAGGAGAATTATTACCCATTGGATAATAGTCTTAATCTTCCAACAAAGTACAAAGCTTTGATTTAATAATCAAGATTTAGATTCTCATGTACTTTTATGCATTAAAATATTGGGGTATATCTAAACCCTAGATTTCTAAAGTACTTTATTGAATAAAATAGTACTTGTACTTTATTATTATTTTAATGGGGAGAATCCTAGACTATTATTTAATTGGGATATTTGGTACCACTTCTATATTTAAATATTGGGCATTTGTACATGTGTATCAATACCCTAGATTTGCAAAAAGTACAATATCTACTAGTTTAATCAAATATGTGCCTAATTAGATTTCTTTAATGGGGTATTTGGATTTGAAAATCTAGTACTTTTGTACTTTTATGTTATTATATGTGTGTGTGTGTGTGTATATATATATATATATATATAGTGTACTTGAGAGAGAGAGAGAGAGAGAAATGCCGAGAGAGAGAGAGAGAAAGGGAAGCCGAGAGAGAGAGAGAGAGGGAGAGAGAGAGAGGAAGGAGGACAGAGAGAGGAAGATTGGTTGTACCTTCCATGATCTTCTTCATCCTTTCAAATCCATGGGAAAATATTCTTCCTAGCCTAAATCTACCTCTCAATTGTCCTTCTATTATTGTTTAAGACCAAATCTTGTACAATTTATCCTTTCTCTCCATCAAATCTTTCAAAATCTTCCATAATCAAATCTTTGGTACAAATCTTAGCCATGCAAGCCTAGGGTTAGGCCTTGATCTTCCAAGATTGCATGACAAGTGTCAAAATTTGAGGTATGGAGAGAGAAGGGGGGGCCGGCCTTGAGAGAGGAGAGAGAGCCAAAGTTTTGGCTATAAATAGAGCCATTCCCATGCCATTTCAACTCACACCTTCCATTCTTCAACTTCTCTCTCTAGAAATCCTTTGTTCTTCTTGTTCTTGAGTTCTTCTTGTGTTCTTCAAGAAACTCATCCAAAGCCGCCACTAGACCACCACTCGACCACCCTCTCGATCCAAAAGTAGTAGTAGTAATAGCCAAGGTCAAGTTTCAAGAGAAACCTTGCTCTTTCGTAGCTACCGGAAGCTCCCGTAGGAAGTTACTCCGTTCAACCATCGATTACCGCCTGTAAGCCGTTACTACCGCCTAGAAGAATGGTAAGGAAATCCTTACTTACTTCTTACTTACTTACTTACTTACTTACTCAAGTATAACGTTGTTATTTTGAATTTCTAAGAAAGAACGGTTTTCGAAAGTTAAAACGTTACCATGTGGATCGAAGTATTCGTATTTTGATATTTCAAGGAGTATGAGTTTGTATACATGAATCGATTGTGTTACTTGTGGTATATTATAGAATTGGATGATCTTGTTAGAATGGTTCATGCTTACTTTTGTCTAATCGCGGAGTCTTTGCATGTAAACAAGACACGAGAACTGAGAAAGTAGAAACATGGCACCTAGGGTGTGATTAATGAAAGGAAATATTTTCCGAGGAAGGAAATATTTTAAAACTACATTATGGCCGGTTTTGGTTGCATAATGTGAGTTGTGTGTGTGCGTGTGTAAAGAAAGATTTGTGAAAAAAAACCCAATGAGAACCCAGAGCGGCGGAATCATTGTGGGGATACTCGAGAACCCAGAGCGGCAGAACCGAAGGATGAATTTTCGAAAATCCAAATGGGAACCCGGAGTGGCGGAACCATTGTGGGATACTCGGGAACCCGGAGCGGCGGAATCGAGGGTTTTGAATTGTGGCTTGGTTATCCGCGGAGAGAAGCCAATGCAGTTGTGTGCCAATGGGAACCCGGTGCGGCAGAACCATTGTGAGGATACTCGGGAACCCAGCGCAGCGGAACCAAGGTCGAGTGCGTTAAACAAATGATTTTGGAAAATGTTGATTTGTATATGAAAATGGAGACACGGTCTACGATGAATTGCATAGGAGAAACTCGGAGAATCTTGGACACCAACGATAGTTATATAGCGATTGCGGATGTGTTGTTGATATTATCTTTTGTGGCTGTGTATATACGTATCATGTGGAAATTGATGTTTTATTATAACCTATTGTTTGTAAGTTAAGATAGGTGGGTACAGATTTTTTTTTATTGAGCTTTCATAGCTCATGATGTTATCTTTGGTGACCCTGACATATTATATCGGTGGTGACATTGGTATAATGTGTCAGACTTTGTAGATGATCAAGGTGAGCAGTACACCTTGGAGGCCTTTGGAGTTGAAGAGCTGGCTCAGATAAAGGAGCAGGCAGGGCTATAGTTAGGAACCTTAGTTCCCTTCCCTTGTGTGATAAAAGTACTCTCATGAGAGTTATGATGTAAGAATGAGCCAGACTTTCTTTATTATGTAATAAATGCCTCTTTAATGTATCCAAAATTCAGGGCGTTACAGCAAATGTATGTATTCGGCGACCAAAATTAGGCAATACCTTTCTGCGACAAAATTATTTAGTCGGCATAACTTTCTGCGACAAACTAGTTTGGTCGGCAAAATACTTTTCGCGACAAATTGTTTTGTCGGGAAAAATATTCTTTGGTGACAAAAATAATTTTAGTCGGCAAAAACTTTCCCAAACCAAGTGTTGCTGACCAAACTAGTGACCAAAATTTTTAGTTGTGGAAACCTTTTGGCAACTAAAAACAACCATTTGGCGACTATTATTTTTGTCAGCAAAAGCGTTTTTTCTTGTAGAGAGAGAACTAATAACCTTGAAGAGAGAAGGGGAGATTGAGTGAATTTAATGGGTTGTTTGGAGAAAATTATATTTTAAAATATTAGAGGTGGATTATAGGAAGAAAGTAGGCTAGAAATTTTAATGTTTCTAGAGAATCTAGACTACAAGCAATAAACATTTAATTTAAGGCCAAAAACTATATGGTCTCTCCATTTGAGCAGTTTTGAAGGGTAAAAATAAAAGACAACTCTTGATTGATTTAATCCCTTACAAAGATATAGAGAAGAATGTCAAACTTTTAGAGCCATATCAAGTAAAATCATAATGGATGTCTAAACTACCTATTTTTTAAGCAAGAATAGGTCAACTTATAAGTAATAATCATGAAAAGGGACAACCTCTACCTTGACCATCTAGCTTTATCTTCAATTATTTTCCCGAACTTGCTTCTTCCGTCTTCCACAAAACAACGACAAAGTAGCTTTACATTTGTCAAATATCCAAAACAAGTTCTCTCATATACTAACAATCAAGGCAACGGAAGGGACGATCTACTCTTTCCCTACAAACCAGAAACACAATTTATCAGTGATAACAATGATCAACCCCCATTAAAATTAGTAAACAACAAAATTCATTAATCATTCTCGCAAAGAATGGAACCTATAGGAGGGGGACTATTATTGTTTGACAAGTATTGAAAGAAAAGAGGCGAAGGAGGTGGTAAATCATCATTTTAAAGGTAAAATCATCACACAATAGAAGATTCTTATTCTTTGTTTCTCGCTAACTAAAATATAACAATGATTTACATAAACAAGGAAAGATAGAAGCCTATCAACAAAAAAAAAAAAAAAACAAGAAAAGATAGAAGACTAGGCAAACAAAAAACTATAGGTACACACATGAATAATGAATATGATATACAAGGACCTTCAAACTAAAAAGAATCTTAGTTCTTTATCATTGATTAATCTACAAGGAAATATATAAAGATAAGACTCATTATAAACCTGATAGCTTGGACTTGAGTTTTAATAATGAAAGTATCAGCATCAATAAACGCATCCAACACTTTAGATAGCTCCAAAAACTTTTTCAAGCTCCAATCATGCTCTTTCTGCAGGAATTGATGCAATGTATCTCCAGAAACTCCATTACAATAGCTAAAATTTCTATTTTGCTACCAACCCAATAGTCAAGCAATAATAGGAATGAAGAACAAACAATGAACACCGGATATACATGGAAAATTCCAAAAACGGGTAAAAACCACGGGAATGAATCAAATACTATATTTAACTTCTGAGGTTACAAGTAATCTTACCTTACGATTCTGAATCCTCACAAATTGCCCTAAGAACTACTTTCTGACTCCTCATTCACCACACCCAGTATTTGATTGCCACTACCTTGACTGCTCAAGCCTTCCACAATCCTTCAGAAATGCACCGAAGAACAACTCGAAGTTTGTAGAAACAAGGTTGTGAATGCTTCTTGAAGTTTGACTTTGGCAATTGAATAGAAATCTCAAGAATCTGTTGTGCCAAACGAATCAAGGGTAGAAATACCCTTTCTCATGTATTAAAAAACAGGCCAGTTCCAGAGACACCTATAAAAATATCTAAAGATTATCTCATAATTTTTTATCAAATTTTATGATTCGAACCGTTCAATGTGTACAGAATGTGATTTTAAGGGTGCCCGCGAGAAATTAGCAAAAAGTATAACCGAAAAGTGCTTGTTTTGAGTAGTTTTTAATTGAACCGTTCAATGAAAACTATTCAAATCAAGCCCTTTCAGGTCTTTTTTTTTTTGCTGATTTCTAGCGGGTATCCTTAAAGTCACGTTTTGATCACATTGAGCTGCTCGAATCATTAAAATTTGATCGAAAACTATGAGATGTTTTTATAGGTATTCCTAGAACCGCCCTGATTAAACAAAGAACCCACGTCCTTTTTCTTATAGCTGCTCCAGTGTTTTTTTCGTTACCCTAGCAGAAAAGAAAAGGCCCCTTTTTATAGTAATTGCATTCCAATTGATACATTGATCGATCTGTCACTCAATCTACTTCAATTCCAAACGGCTGCCATGATTGATCAGTTGGTTCTGATTGATGTTAGTTTGATGACCCGATCAATCTGCTCCAATAGAGCTCAAAAAACACTCTCTTAATTATAAATTTATGATTTCTTCCACTTTAATCCTATACAGATTCACTACACTTAGAAAAGATAAAAAGGCATTACAACTCGATAAAGAATGGAATACAAAAGAAAATATGTTTTGTCAATGAAATTGCCAACCAAAAAATAGCACCACTTTTTTGAGCTAACAATCTCTCCCTTTAGCACTTCCATGACAAAAAAAATTACAAAAATACTACCATATCCCTAATTCGTTAATCTCCCTGCAACCAAAACTCAAATAAAATAAGGGATTAGATAACCAGAATTCTTTCTCCCCCTTTTTGTCTTGGAAGGACAAGGAGGTTCAGGATAGAGGCAATGATAAGAAGGCAATTTCCGTTTGATCGGGAAAAAAAAATGATAAGAAGGCAGGATGAGTAGAAGAACAGCCATAAGCTCTGCACATGATTAGCTTAGCCTGAAACAATAGCCAAGATGCATAAATCACTATGCATAAGACATATCGATCGGAAGCGTGTCATCTTAGAACAACTAATATTCAGAACTCATAAAACATAGTGTAGTGGGCTAAAATATCTGAAGGCTCAAAGAGTTCGAAAGGGTCACAAGGGGAACCCACTGTTCAGTTGTCTTTGTTCGTCTGTAAGTTGGATTCTGCTCTGGTGATAGCCTCCACGGGTTAACCAAGCGTCAGCCGAGCCTCTAGTTCTTGGCCGAGCCTCAACTACCTTTCTGAACGATGGACGTGCACGGGACTCGGTCAGTCTCCGTCGTTCGGAAGAGTATAGCGGCGCTTGGAGAAGTATAGTCGCGTGTCGTAACCTCGCTTTGTTCGGGAAACACTTCCTACGTTCGGGTGGGTCGGCGTCCTTTCGGCGATGTGTCTTCTCGTGAATGGTACGTGGATATAGTTGTTGTGAAACCTTTTGGAAGCTTCCATTGATAGGCGGGTTTCCTTATCTGATAACCTGCTTCGTTCGCTCCATGATAATATGGAATAATACCCCAAGCGTAGGGTTTAACACGTCGATTGAAGCATAATAAACCGAAAATCCGGGATCGTACCCAAGGGAATAATTATAGGGCTTGATCGGATTTGTAGAGCAAGTAAGGGCTTTCGGCCTTTAGACGGCCAACTTTGTTTTACTTTAAAAAGGTGAAAATAAAAGGCTAAATTAAGAACGAATTAACTAGAGAAAAGATAGGCTAGGTCTAGGAATTATTAGCACCCAAGACTCGAGCTAGATCACACTCTTCACCCAACTACACAATTTAAGATACTTGATTATAGTTCTCAAATCGGAAAATAGAATGATTTGAGAATCAAGCTAGCTCTAGAATTCATTTGACAAATACCTCGTGCGAAAGAGCTCTAAGCATCTTATGTGGTGGGTAGACAACGCTCCCACCTACACAAGATCAAAGAGGTTAACATCTCGGTGATTTATCAAACAAACCCGAACCCCACATCAATTTTCAAATCAAAGTTTAAAGCTTTATTGGGTGCAAAATGCAATTTTCGCCCAAGCCATGAGATGCTAATCATCCCATGACCTAACCCTTGAAACTACTCACCCATATCTAGAGAGATAGGAGCAAGAGAAAATCTAGCTACCATAATGAAATAACAAGACTTGAATTAAACTAGAGACTAAGATAGATCGGGAGAAAATAAGCAACTTTAATTAAGACAACAATAACAAAAATTAACAACTAAGGGCAGAAAATTAAAATATAAGTGTTGGAAAAAATGAAGAATAGCAAGAACAATTTGAAATGCAATCAAATCTAATCCTAGATCTTGAAAATAGTACTATTGAATCTATGCTACCTGTTCTTTACAAAAATGACATAAGCTTAAATACTCCGGGGATCCGCGCCTGGAATATTCCCAAGATGCTCAGAAAATCCGCTCTTAAGTCCCTCGGCATCGATGGCAACGGCCTTAGAGTGCTCTGCTATGGGGCTCGGCATCGATGTAAGAAATTAAAGTCCATCGATGCCGAAGTGGTTAAGGGTCTGGGCCACTATAAGGTTCGGCATCGATGTAAGAAGATATATCCCATCGCTGCCGAGGTCAATAGTGGGGTACTGCCTTGGCTGCCTTCCTCTTGCTCGGGCAAATCTGGCTCTTGCTCGGGCAAGTCTGCCTCTGCCTTGGCCATCGGGCATCTAGCTTGGCCACCCAGGTTCTGCTCGGGCAAATCTGCTTCGGCCTTGGCAATAACAGGTCTTGCTCGGGCAAATCTACTCCTGCTCAGGCAGTGATAGGTTCTGCTCGGGCAATTGTGTTTCTGCCTTGGCCATCCAGCTTCTGCTCGGGCAAAAACATGTATTGTGCAACGAAAGCTCCCTTTTTTGGCGATTTACCTACAAAATAGGACTAGAACACTATACGAGCAAACAATGTTAACAATAACTAATAAGTAACTAAACTTAACTAAAACTAGATACTAGCGCACCCTACATTACATTCTCGGGTGCTTATCACACCCCCCAACTTAAGGTTTGCTAGTCCCTAGCAAACGAAATACAGAAAATTAAAACATAAGCAACTATGCAATCCTTCCGAATTCGCAACTTAAAACATGCTCAATTCTGTAACCTAGCAAGAGTTCAACAATCCAGCTTTTTATTTCATTTCTACAACTTCACATTTTCAGCATCCAATTAAACAGGCTAAGTATCAAGCAAGTCTAAGAGCAAGTCAAAATGGTCTGTGTCCTCGAACAATGGGAGGATACGGGACACAAAACCTTACGAATTCAGACTAAACCATATCCACCGAATCAGTGCTTGACAACAGGCAATAGTGAACGAGAAATACTATGCCTCAAACAACTAAAGCACTTTTATTCAACAGAATTGAAAACTAGTAGATGATATTTGGATAACGAAAGGAAAGCATGCCATTAACTAGTTATGCAACTATCAAACAGTCAATCAAAATGGAATCCATATGCACAAAAGATCAACTAAGGACTTCATTAGCTTATAATGACCTTGGTTACAAAGAACAGGTTAGCAAAAATGGGCGACGGTCTATTACTAGCTTGGTTTAACTACCCGAGTGACCGCCGCCAACATAAGAAATGAACCAAGTCAAGGCCAAACCGGCCAAACCAATAAACCAACTACTAACTAACAATGTGCAAAGCTATACTACGAACTGAAAATGCAATAAAACAAGACAAAACAAAACAAAAGGATAGGATAGTTGGCATGTCAACCAACCAAGACCCCGACCAAGTAAGGGGAATTTCTAGAGCCACCGACTCTCTATCACGTCATCACCATGTCACCACCTCCTCATCCTATCAGCAAGTCATCTACTCAGTCAGCCAACTCCTCACTCTCATATCCTGCAAAGTCATCACTCACTTCCCCCTCATCAACCAGCTCGGGGACGTACTTCACCCCATGCTGCTACTCTAGAATCGAAGTCTGCCAAGCTATCTCTCTCCTTTGTGCTTCCTGTTCCCTCATCATCTTTCTCCTTTCAGCCTTTTCCTTCCTTTGACTGTTGATTATTGAAACCCCTTGACAAAACAATTTCTTGAGCCAAGACCCCTGTTTGTCCTTTCTCGATGGCATCGTAGTCAAGTAATCCCCCTTTCTTGCTTGTTTACCCTTAGCAGTGTGAATCTGAGATGAGCTTTTCACATCAAAAGTGTCATCTATGGGCCCCGGAGAAAGTTCTTCCAATTGCTCATAAGCTGCCCCCCTAACTCCTTTTTCCTTACACAAGCTCGTAATCATACATGGAAATGGCATATTGGCAGTAATCAAAGTTTTGGCCCTAAAATCACGCAGTTGAGTAAAGACAAACATAGCCCAATCAACTATCAAATCATTAGCCGTCAATGCAAACAAAATCTCCCCACTTTTCCTGGTTGGCCTACTCTCTGAGCCTCGTGGGTAAAGGTTATAATGTATCACTTTGTTCAAAAATCTAAAACTCGCTTTGAAATTTCCAGGCACATGGGGTAAAGAAGCCAAAGCAGGGTCATGATACAACGTCTCATTCACAACCAGTAAATCAATCGACTCATCCTTCCTAGGGTAGTTCACGGACTCAAGAGGGGGCCTTTGAATTTTCAAATACGCAGCAATATCATCAGGAGTAATAACAACATCAATTCCTCCTACTTTCGAAAAAATTCCAATAGCCGGATCACTTTCCCAATCACCCTTGGGAATAATCATAAACTTATAAAACTCAATAACAGCATTCTTATTATAACCCAATAATGGCTCAGTCCATAAATTCAAACCTTTCCTCATGATGTACCGAAGCCTCGTGTGATCATCGGGCAATGCCGTAGCATCCACTTGCCGCTCATTTTTGAACTTTCTGCCCACAAAACTATCCTCCCAAACCCTCCTCTTATCCGCAGCAATTTGACCCGGAGTCCGCCTCCTCCGCTTACTCCTAGACCCCGAAGCCTCCCCAGGCTGATTTTCTTCTTCACTTTCAGCCATAAAATCATCCTCCTCTTCAATTTCAGGTTGAGAAGATGGAGCACGGTGAGCGGTTTGTTTGACTCTTGGCATTGTAGGTTGAAAAAGGGCTAGGGTTTTGTTTTTATTTTCGGATTTTTTAGGGTTTTAATAGGGTTTTTGATTTTTGGTGAGAAAATAGAATATAGGGTAGGATTTATGGTGGGGAGTGGAGATATAAGTGAAAGATATGAAAAATTTAGGGATTTGTGTGGAGAAAAGAAGAAAATTTTTGGATTTGAAAAGGGGAAATTGGGTTTACCTTGATTTTGGTTGGAGAACTCGAAATTGATGGAAGAAACCTGGAGTATTGTTGATGAAGATGGAGGATTGGGGTGTTTTATGGGTAAAGGTGGGAGATTTAGTGGTGGATTGAAAGCTAGGTTAGGGTTTTTGAAGTTTTAATGGAGGAAGGAGACTGGGGGAGTCGGGTTTCAGAAGTTTGAGAGATTGGGAAGTTTTGGTTTCTGACGAGATCACACTGGAATGCAACTATTCTGCCGCCTAAAGCATTTCGGCATCGATGTAAAACCATTATTTAGGGATTTGTGTGGAGAAAAGAAGAAAATTTTTGGATTTGAAAAGGGGAAATTGGGTTTACCTTGATTTTGGTTGGAGAACTCGAAATTGATGGAAGAAACCTGGAGTATTGTTGATGAAGATGGAGGATTGGGGTGTTTTATGGGTAAAGGTGGGAGATTTAGTGGTGGATTGAAAGCTAGGTTAGGGTTTTTGAAGTTTTAATGGAGGAAGGAGACTGGGGGAGTCGGGTTTCAGAAGTTTGAGAGATTGGGAAGTTTTGGTTTCTGACGAGATCACACTGGAATGCAACTGTTCTGCCGCCTAAAGCATTTCGGCATCGATGTAAAACCATTTCCTCCATCGATGTCGACCTTGTTACTGGCCTAGGGTGCTAAGCTGCTCGGCAGTGATGTCAACCA
>CM033792.1:24503517-24553067 GCA_019656835.1 Rhododendron ovatum | reverse complement strand
GTATATCTTGCTAATCGTAGTAAGCTTTCGATATGGTTATCTTTAATGAGATATTGCTGTAATGGTGAGTGTATATCATGCTATTGTTGTTTAGCTTATGATATGTGAGTGTTTGATTCATATATGTTGTTCTATATTGAATTGAACTTGATTGTTGGCTTAGTGCCCGGTGATTGGCTTTATGCCAAAAGGCTTTATGCCTTAAACTATTGGCTGTGTGCCCGGTGATTGGCTTTATGCCATATGGCTTTATGCCTTAAACTATTGGCTGTGTGCCCGGTGATTGGCTTAATGCCAAAGGCTTTATGCCTTAAATTATTGGCTATGTGCCCGGTGTTGCTCTTAATTTCTCGATAAACTGTTGACAAGTTGAGATTATCTTTTAGCTGTTGGATATTACTGTTATGTTGTAATTGGAGGATGTGGTGATTATATCTGTTACGTACATTTGAGTATCTCAGATATGTTGAGAATTTATATTTTGGTTGTTATTTATTCGGTTGTTGCTATATTTTGTTGAGCATTTCTATATCTCACACACTCTGGCTTTCCTTTTTGGTCTGCCAGGTAGCAGGTTGCGTAGAGTGGGTCCACTACCGGTCATCGTGTTGAGAAGTGTTTGGGCTAGCATTAGATGATGTGGATGAATGAGTTGGTTGTAGGTAGTAAACTAAAAAGTTGATTTATGTAAGTTATAAATAAGTCGTTGGTGGATGTATTAAAGTGTAAAATTTTTAAAGTATTGTAAAACTATATTGTTGTTTAGTTGTGTGAGATCGTGGTTGGTTGGTCGATACGTCGACTCATTTTTATGTTAAGGTGATAAGTCTTCCGCTGGGTGTTTATTCTGACAGGTTGTGAGGTGTGGTTTGTTTTTTTTTTTTGGTGTGGAATGTCACGTGGTCGCGTCGACTCGGGCCCACATTGGGTGCCGTTTGCGGGGCGGGGCGTGACAGTTTGGTATCAGAGCTAGTACGATCTAGTCTCTGTGTTGTGAGTCGATTGGGGGTTTGGTAGTGGACCATATGGTGTTGTGTCTGTCGAGTACGTGTCCGTATTTAATACTTAGCACTATGTTGTTGGTGGTGGTTTGAATTGTTGAAACAGGTTATTGATATGGCTCAGTTCATGGAGCAGCAAATGGTAATTATTCCATGGCAGATTGTGCTGGCACTGCAGTGTCTTATATGGGCTGTGTTCTGTGTGTTAGAAGTAAATGGACTGAATGGTTCATGGCATTATAGAGATGTGCTAATGCGTGTCAAGGAGCCCAGGCTTTGCTGGATATGGTGATAGGTATTTTCAATATTGAATGACGTCGGGTGTAGGTAACAGTAGATGTGTGGTTAAACTTAATCACTTTGTTATTAATGCTTAAGGTGTAGTTAAGTAATTATATGTTTTGTAAAATGCGATTTATGATGTAGTGAGAAGGTTGTATTGTTATGTGGTGTGTCAACCTTGCTATAGTGTTGATTAGTGGTGAGGAGACTCTTGAAAGTTGGGTTTACAGACTAGTGAGGGCTAATTTGAATTTGAAATATTAGCATTAAAGTTGTAGGTTTTGTGGTGAATTTGAGGAGATCTTAAAAAAAAAAAAGGGTGTGAATCTTTGGAAGCTATATTGCTTCATTGATGTGTGGTTGGGTACGTGTCTAGTATGTGCACGCGAAGGAGGTGACACACATATAGAGATATATGTAGTACTAGATACAAGGTTTGAGATGGTTGTTATCTACCCGTTGTGTGTGAAGTATTAACTGTTATGGAAGTTGAAAACTTTTGAAATGAGTTGAGCGAGTGTGGAGAACGTTGAACTTTCTAAAAAAAAAAGAAAAGAAGGAATTGTGGGTATGTACACATCTAATGTAGTAATGTTTTTGGGTATAGTGCCTAAGGAAATGATGTGGGGTTGTATATACTTTCATTTAGTTAAAAGGATCAAATAAGGTGGAAGTTGAGAATCTTACAGATGGCGATTTTGTGTTGCCTTGATTTGGGTGTATTTGGTAACGTTATAATGTTACTTATGGGAATTTGAATAAGTAGTGATGTGTATCTATGTACTATTTGCAGTTGGTTATGTGTTCTTAGGTGACATGTAAGGTATTGAATATGTGGATACATGTGGTGGGTGTATGTGTTATAAGTTGATAAATGTAGATGAAAAGCATAATGATTTATAGTTATGTGAAGATGGTTATATTGGTTCTATGTGAACGAGTGTATTGTTTTGGTTGTCTATCAGGTGATAAGTGTAGGTAAGTATTATTCGATATCTTATTACCTATACGAATGAGTGTTAAAAGGTTGGTGAGATAGTCGTCGGATGTAGTGTTAATGGGTGAAATGGTTGCCTAATGGTCAGAGTAGTGAGTTTGGAAGGGATTGAGAGTCACGTTCTGGGTGACGGAAATTAGTTGGAAAATAGGAGCAGATACAAATGGTAATTATGAATGGTTGGTATTACAGAGAGGGAGCTGTTTTTAGACTGTAATTTGTTTAGTGGGGTTTGAATGGTGCAAGTTAGAGAGATACAAGTTTGACTGTGATTGAATAGTGTTGAGAAAGTGGGCAATGTCTATAAACCGTTGCAAGGATCAGATGAGAAATGGGTTAACTTTGCGGAAGTGAAATTGAAACAGATTGCAGGTGATCTTGAAAACCATTCTAAGAGAATGGGACAGGTATAAGTTTTATTTATTGTTTGATTTGATAACATGATCATGCATTGTAGCTTCGTGTCAGAGTCAGTCCAGTCGACTGGAGTGTCAGTGGTGTTGTGATGAAATAGGCAACGTGCCTATCAAATCATGATACATCTTACATATTGTCATATTCGCATGCCATTAATGATATATATGTTGTGGACTAACCTTGTTTTGAAGGGACACGTTACAACAAAACTGAGTTCGGGTTTCTGAAACAGAATTCGGAGATGATATAGAGTTGACAGTGGGATATGGAATAGTGTTGGGATTTTTGATTCTGATGGAGTAATGGATTCATCTAGATCCATCTAGAGGATGGTAAGACAAGTGATATGGTACAATTAGGCATTTGAAATGTTAGGGTGGATGATGTTGGGGTCTATGAGGGAGTGCATGGAGAAAGTGGGTTAAATGAAGCACAAATGGTTGCTGAGATTAGAGGAGAAATCTTAAATGATAATTAGGCTACTATGGCAGTAGGTTTTGTGATGGGTTGATGGTTAGTAAGTTAAGTGAGTTGTCGATTCGTATTAATATGTGTTGGGTTAGATTGTATACCAGTAGTATATACAAATTTCTTGAGGTTTTGTTTGTGTGGGATAGATGTGATTGTTTTGGTGTACCTAAGTGATAAAATGGTTAGTGGAGTATGATTATATAATACACATACAATGTTGTTTTGAGATTGGTGTTTGTTGGTAAATCAAGCAGCGATAATGTACTGGTTGATAATACGAGGTTAAAATTACTTTTCTAAAGGTGATACTCATGTATTGAGAATGTGTGTTGATGTGGTGGTCATGGTGGTTTAGAAATTTGGTACCGTGATGAGAGTTGAGGGCCACAGGTTCTTTTTTAGAGGACGAATTGGTATTATGTTAGTACCTGCGAGACTCATATAATTATTTTTGTTGAAAGTCAATGTGAAACAAAGAAGTTTTGAAAATATGAATCATAAGGGTGTTATTTTTCTATATGTTTTGTGTGATAAAGACATAGTTAACAAATGAGAGATTTGGTTGGAGATGAAGGTGAATGAGAGTGGATTACAACAGTGTATTTGAAAAAGTGGCTGGTTTGAGGTTTTGTCCGTATGCATTATCTTTTGAAAGGTGCTGCACATATCAAGGTGTTATGAAGTTGTGTAGTTAGCGATTTATGATGATTGTGCTGCTAGAATTGGTCATGGGACAAGACTGTTTGGGTAACCTTATAGTTTGGTTGTCGCTAGTGTGAGGTTGGTGGTTCTAATTTCGGGGACGAAATTTCCTAAGAGGGGGAGGGTGTAACGTCTTTTTAATTGAGGTGCTTAAATGTTATATTTAATAACCTAAAGGGCTGGAGTGCAATTTTTTTTATTAGAATGGTGCATGTGTGCCGTGTGTATGGTGTGGTGTTGTGTGTGTGTGTGATCTTTTAAAACAAAAGAAAAAAATAGAAGAGAACAAACCCATCAGAAAGGTTTGTACCAACGTGAGAGAGAGAGAGAGAGAGAGAGAGAGAGAGAGAGAGATCAGCCGTGAGGAGAGAAGAAGAAGGAAGAAAGGGATTAAGGGTTTTGAAGCTTAATTAGGTAATCTTCATCTTTTTAAGTGTTGAATTTTATATTTCTCATGCTAGGTTTCTTATTCTGCATCTAATATGCTCTAAATTGAAGCCATGGGAGAGGGGTTTTTAGGTTGGAGTTGAGTTTTATTCCAGAAAATTCGTGTATATGATGAGCATGCATAACTGTGTTTGAACAAGTTAATAATTTGTCCTGTTTTGACGAATTTTTCTCATCGACGTTCCTATCATGTTATTTTCTGATAAATTTACTGTAGATGCCACTGTGAGTTTAGTTTATGCTGTAAAAATTTCAGAATTTTCTGAGCAATGTGGAAAAAGATAAAAATCGTGAACCGAACTGGTGTCTGATTCGCGTCTGTGCAGACAGCGCAGACACGTGTTGGAAAAACGGGCATAACTTCTTGCTCGGGTATCGGTTTTACGCACCGTTTCTTGATTCAAAAACTAGACTCGTATATTTTTCTGAATATGTTTGGGTTGTGTCGTGGCTCTTTCTAGATTATAGCAGTTTTTGAATTAAAGTTCAGGTTTTGGTACTTCTGAAATTCTGGACAGCTTTTGGCTTGTATTCGTCATGAAATTCCTCAAGTTTAAGCATGCTGGGTGGACATGGGTTCTCATGAGTCTTAAACATTGATCAATTGGTGATGTTTTGGTGTTGGTATTATTGGAAAATATTGAGTATGTGATTTTTAATGAGCTCTCGATCGCAAACTGTTCTGCTGAAAACTGTGAATTCTGCTTTAGATGTGTAACTTCATTTGAGCGTATCTTGGTCATTCGGACTCCGTTTAGGACAAATTTTATATCAAAATTCATGTACCAGAGGTGTACTTTTTAATGGTGGTAGTCTGACGACCTGGTTCTAAATCAATAAGAAGTTATGGTCGAAATACAACAGGATGGTCATGATTTCAAATCGATTTTAAGAGTTATATCATATTTATACTCTTACGTTGAATTGGGGGCACTTCTAAGCCTTAAGATGGACATATTTGTATTCGTTGGGTATTGTCTAATACCTTATTAGTTTTATAATTTGGTATCAAATGATTGTTAAATGGTTTAGGGGTGTTTGTGGCATTGTTAAGCTCATTTGACACTTGTTAGCATGGTGAATGTATTATGGGGTGTATCATATATTTACTTAAACATTCCAAGGGATTCATATGCTGATATGGTAGCTTATGGCTAGGTAACAAGCCGGTCAAATAGGAGGTGCCGAAACCGTAAGTTTGGTGTATATCTCGGTCGATGCAAAGGTGAGTGTGTCTGATATGGTTCTTCCCAATAAAATGTTGCTGTGGTGGTGAATGTATATCTTGCTAATCGTAGTAAGCTTTCGATATGGTTATCTTTAATGAGATATTGCTGTAATGGTGAGTGTATATCATGCTATTGTTGTTTAGCTTATGATATGTGAGTGTTTGATTCATATATGTTGTTCTATATTGAATTGAACTTGATTGTTGGCTTAGTGCCCGGTGATTGGCTTTATGCCAAAAGGCTTTATGCCTTAAACTATTGGCTGTGTGCCCGGTGATTGGCTTTATGCCATATGGCTTTATGCCTTAAACTATTGGCTGTGTGCCCGGTGATTGGCTTAATGCCAAAAGGCTTTATGCCTTAAATTATTGGCTATGTGCCCGGTGTTGCTCTTAATTTCTCGATAAACTGTTGACAAGTTGAGATTATCTTTTAGCTGTTGGATATTACTGTTATGTTGTAATTGGAGGATGTGGTGATTATATCTGTTACGTACATTTGAGTATCTCAGATATGTTGAGAATTTATATTTTGGTTGTTATTTATTCGGTTGTTGCTATATTTTGTTGAGCATTTCTATATCTCACACACTCTGGCTTTCCTTTTTGGTCTGCCAGGTAGCAGGTTGCGTAGAGTGGGTCCACTACCGGTCATCGTGTTGAGAAGTGTTTGGGCTAGCATTAGATGATGTGGATGAATGAGTTGGTTGTAGGTAGTAAACTAAAAAGTTGATTTATGTAAGTTATAAATAAGTCGTTGGTGGATGTATTAAAGTGTAAAATTTTTAAAGTATTGTAAAACTATATTGTTGTTTAGTTGTGTGAGATCGTGGTTGGTTGGTCGATACGTCGACTCATTTTTATGTTAAGGTGATAAGTCTTCCGCTGGGTGTTATTCTGACAGGTTGTGAGGTGTGGTTTGTTTTTTTTTTTGGTGTGGAATGTCACGTGGTCGCGTCGACTCGGGCCCACATTGGGTGCCGTTTGCGGGGCGGGGCGTGACAGGAGAGGAGAGAAAATGCCTTGGTCCATCTGGCTTTTTACTAAGAACAGCTGATGACAAGCTATAACAAACACGTTCATCCTCGAGAGTTTGGTGTTGGGGACCTCATACTTCGAAAGGTGCTCGGCAACACCAAGGTGGCCAACGAAGGCAAGCTGGGGACCAACTGGGAAGGCCCGTATTGAGTAACCGAGATTGTAGGCATAGGGGCCTATAGATTGGCAGATCTGAATGGTAATCCAATTCCGAGGCCTTGGAATGTCCATAATCTATGAAAATTCTTTGTTTAAAGGAGCATTAAAAATTCTGTTTTAGATTGCACTACGTGATTGTGTGGGAATTACGAATATAATTCCCTTGTTCTAGTTTTATTGTTTTAGTTGCAAGGGGTACGAATAACGCCCTCTTGAGTTTCACAGATTATGAATAAAATCAATTTTTTGCAGTATAAATATTGCGTTCTTGATATTTGTTTTCAAAATACGAACTACGGGCTTGGTTTCCCTCATTCGTATTGGGGAGCAGGGAACAGGCACCTATACACTAAGTACGTGAAACTTAACGAATACAAGTACGAAACACTTGTATGGAATTCAAAGTACAAGAAACTTAAAATAGTTGAGTACGTGAAACTTAACAAATACAAGTATGAAAACACTTGTATGTTTGTTCTTAAGTACGTGAAACTTAAACAAAACACTTGAATGCTTGTTTTTAAGTACGTGAAACTTAAATTCAGTTCAAATAAGTACGAGAAACTTAGAACATTTTAACAAGTACGTAACACGTATGAAACACTTGTATGATTTTCTTAAGTACGTGAAACTTAACAAGTATGAATACACTTGTAAGTCTTTTTTAAGTACGTAACACTTAAAAGTTATAACAAGTATGAATACACTTGTACGTCTTTTTTAAGTGCGTGACACTTAAAAGTTAAAACACAAGTATGAAACACTTGTATGTTTATTAAAGTATGTAAAAATTACAGGTGTATGTTTGAAAACACTTGAAAGATTTAAAGAATACAAGTATGAATACACCTGTATGTATTTTTTAAATACGTGAAAAGTACAAGTATGAAATAACTTGTAAACAGTACGAGAAACTGAGAAACAATTGTTTCTAAGTATGTAAGAGAGAACAAGAGATGATGTTCACAATATAGGCTAAAAACTTATACACAAGCAAAGCATATGATCAAAGTACGAAATACTTAAAAATTAAACTATTTGCATCCGAACAGATGCAAACATGAGGATAGCCGAACAAATCATATAAGTTATGCCACAAGGGGCCAAATACCTATGTTATCAAAGTATATAACAAGTACTGGTACCACGCAGGGTTGAAATGCTATGGTCACGCAGGACCAGCCAGATGGTTTAAGGCAATAGAAGAAACACAAAAACCTACTTGCCTGCTATTTCAATCCAGGTTCTGAATCTCTGGAAGGACATCAGCTCTAGCTAAACCAGCAGCAGCAACAGTATTTTCCTCTGGGACGACAATCTCGGCGGTCACTTCCCGAACAGATAAGTGCTCAATGTCATTTTGTGATTCTACCTGTATTTCTTCATCAGCATCTGCAAAATCGTCAATCTGCTGATCAACATCATCAGTTGGGGCTGCAACTTGGTGGCTTGGTAGATCGTTCTCTACCCATAGGGGAGAATCCTCGGCAACACCTACCTTCGTTAGACACGCCTCCCAGCAAGCAGCCCAATCTCATCTTGAATGATTGGCATCTGCTCCACTTAGCTGGCTGTCGTAGCGTCGAAGCCTTTCTGGTAGCCATCTTCGAATGCAGCTTTTTTTGTTTGCTCTATCTCGACCAAAGCATGGTTGAGGCTGTCTTCAGTAGTTCCAAGCTTGTCTTTTGCCTCTTCAAAGTCAGCTTTGGCTTTGTCTCTCTCCCTCTCTAGTCTAGTGATGGTACGGAGCAGCCTGGTATTGTTGTTCAACAGCGTAATCCTTTCATTATCAGCATCTTGGAACTTCTGGCCTAGTGTGACCATCTTTTGAATGAACGGGCAAAACATCGAACAATAAGTAACGGGTGTAGCAATACATGATATGTGGTATACGAAATATACATAATAACTTATATGGAAAGATCAAATCACATTACCTTGATACCATTGACGAGTCCAGTGGAAACAAGCCGATCAGGTGCGGCCTCAGACTCCTTTTGCATGTCAACAGGAAGCAGTAGACTTTGTGCAAGGGCAAGTGCTGTTTCCGAAGAGCTGGCACTATCCCCAATGTGAACAGGCCGATCACCCCTAATGAGATTGGGGGTCTAGCTTTGAGGAAGCACTTGAGTGCTCGATGAAGGGGGTTGCTGGACTGAAGCAGTGGCTTGGGTGGGGGCGTCTCCAGTTTCTTCACTCCTGGGACGTTTGTCCCAATGAGCATCAGCAGCTCAAGGGAACTATCGTGTCCCCGAGGAGAAGATGAAGATCGTGTTGATCCCCCCTGGTGCGACGAGATCGTGGGGGGGGCGGGGGGGGGGGGGGGGGGGGGGGGTGCCAGTTGAGACCGCCCTACGGTTAGCACCTCGTCCCCGAGTAGAGACAGTGAGAAGGGTGTTGAGGTTTAGAGGTTGACGAGTCATAGTATCAAAGTTGGGAGGAGATGGAGTATAACCTAATGAAGAAGATTGGCTAGTAACACGACTAGAGGAAGGACGTTCGGGCTGTTGTTGAGGGGCAGTTTGACTTTGAGCGGATCTACGGAGTCTCAAACGTGGTAGTGGGACTCCTTCTGAAATAGGAATTTCTCCAAGCTGTCCAGCAAGAGTAACACCACCTTACAGTCTTGAATTGCTTGGTTGGGGAGCAGTGGATGTAGAAGTAGCACTGGTGCTGGGATGGGCAAGTCTTCTGTCTATAACGCCTCTGTAAGAGGGGTCGTATCCCAAAAGCACATCAGCGTTCCGGCCCCGACCTGCTGTTCGGGTACCAGGCTCGCCTGTATACTTTAAGATCTTGTTAATGTCCTCTGTTCGGATGTTGCTCGGTACACGTCTGGGACGACTGTTAGCATTTTCAGCTGCAAGATCCGAATTGCAAAACCAAAGTTAGACACATAGAAAAGCTATGAGAAAGCAGTAAACGAAGAATTGCAAAAGATAAAAGCAAGAGCATACGTGGATAGCCCCATATGTGGGGGCAATGGAGCCCCAGCACTTGGCCATCTTCCCCTAAAGGCTCGAATGCTCCGATTACATAGAGGAAGTTGATCTCGTGGTCACGAGCAGAATCTGGCAGATTAAGTACGAAACGTTTGTCTGCCCTCCTAACTTTGAAGTAGTAAGTATTGTACTCGGGGTTTAGTACTATATTATACCACAATTGGATATCCCAGATTTCTAATTGGGTCCTTAGAATCCCATTTAGGGCTATAGTCCCCATTATCAGCCTGAAAACATTGGTTGAAACTTGCATGGGAGTAAGACGATACCAGTTTAGAATCTGGCGGAGTAATGGATGAAGGGGGAAATGGACCCCGCCCTCAACAATAGCTACAATTGGGATACACATCCTGTTCCAAGAGCCAGCATCTCTATCCGCTCCTAATGGAGCAAGTTCAAGTCCTACATTTTCAGGAATGTTATATTTTTCTCTAAATGCCGCCATTGTAACAACTCCGATTTTTCATTCAATAAAAATCTCGTTGTTATTCGAAATTTCTTAATTTCTCTTAACCGCTCGATGGTTTTACTTATTAAATTCTTAACGGTTGGTCTTTAAGCAATCGAACGCCTTATCATCTTATTCCTCGACTAGAAACCCTAATTGCACTTTAGCCCTCAAAGATCGTTTCTTGACTATTAAGTCCGACTTAGCAAGCCTAGTTAGCTTCTAACCGGCTTGATGGAGTAACCAAACTAGAAGGCCACCTAGTTACTTTTCCCTAACCAAAGATGGACCGTTTTGTCCATCTTGAACCTTTTCCAAACCCGAGAACTAGAAATTGTTTATTTATTTTCTTTTATTGTTTTGGTTTTATTCTTTATCCATTGGACGATAAATGTTAGGGGAATTATTATCCATTGGATAAAAGAAACCCATTTCTTTATATTAAAAAGATTTTGAAAGATTTAAGCAAAGTACTATGATTGACATTTTTAATTGTTTTGAAAAGTACTTATAATTATTTTTTCTAATAAAAGTACCCAAGTAACCTTGGATCATTGGACAAAAACCATTAGGGTAATCTTTACCCATTGGACAAAAGCCTTTCTTTTATTTTATTTGGTAAGTACATATATATATATATATATATCACATGTGTTTTATAAAGGACATGTAGTCATTTTCAAAAACTTTGTTTAATATTTAAAGTACCCGTACCTTATTATCCTTTGGATAATAACCATTAGGGATTTTATTATCCATTGGGTAATAGGCTCATCTTTCAAACAAAGTACTTAACCCATTAAACTAATGTTTTGTTAAGATTCCCGGGAGTACAAAAGTACATTATTATATTAATTAAGTACTCGTACCTTTTTATTTGTTTAAGGTGGTGAATCTTGACACTTTAAAGACTAAATTGCCCTTTTGTACAAAAGTACCTATTGTTTATTTGTATTCTTACATGTTTGTACATATATATACATATGTATATAGCTAGTACATGGGAGAGAGAGAGAGAGGAGAGAGGAGAGAGAGAGCTGTGAGAGAGAGAGAGAGGAGAGAGGGAGAGGGAGAGAGAGAGAAGGAAAGAGGAAGGAAGAAGAGGATGGATTTGAAGTGTACTTGACCTTGATCTTCCTAAGTACTTCAAAATCCTTGGTGATTCCTTTTCCTAGCCAAATCTTAACTCCATTGTCCTCCATTGTACAAACTTCAATTGTTTAAGCTATGAATCTTGTACCAATGTCTCCTCCTTTCCAACATATCTTCCAAAGATCAAATCCAAGGACTAACATAGCCATGCAAGCCTACCAAATTAGCTTCCAACCTTTCAATCAACCTTGACTTGTGAAATAAAGTGAGACTTAGTGAGAGAGAGAGAGGGGCCGGCCAAGAGGGAGAGAGGGAGAGCCTTGGCCTATAAATAGAAGCTCACTCCAAGCTTAAACTCACACCTTCAACCATTGCTCCAACTTCTCTCTAGAAATTTCAAGAGTTCTTACTTCCAAAGTTCTTCTTTTCTTGTGTTCTTGAGTGTTCTTGAGAGAAACCACCAAACTACCTCCCAAAACCACCGTTAGATCTTTAAAGTAGCTTAATTAAGATAGAAAGTTGTTTCTAGGAAGAGAAAAGTTCATCTCTCTTCCTTTCGAAGCAAACCGATGACGTTACGCCGCCGAAATCCAAAAACCGACGACCCAATGTTCTTAGTCGACTACTACCGCCAAGAAGCACAGTAGGATTTCCTTAACTTCCATCCAAAGTAGTTATCCTTGCCTAATATCCCAATTATAAGTAGTTTTGTACTCAAAAACTAATCATAAGTTCATTTGGAAGTAACTTTGATCATTTTCTTTAAAGTAGATAATGTTATCTTGTTGTAAGCGTATGAAATGCATGATGTTCGTTGTTAAGGGATTCAAGCATGTCAATTAGTTTAAAATGAATGATCTTGTTGGATTGATTATTACAATGAATGATATCGTATGCGAAAGGTCTCAACGCGGAGTCTATGCATGAGAAACGAGACACGAAAATCGAGAAAGTAGAAACATGACATCTAGGGTGTGATTTATGAAAGGGCGTGTTTTGAAAAGTGTGAAATATTTTGGAAACCACAATGTGGCCGGACGTAGTAGCCCATTGTGTGGTGTGTGTTTTGTGTGCCAATGGGAGACCGGGGCGGCGGAACCATTGTGAGGATACTCGGGAGTCCGAAACGGCAGAACCGAGGTTGGGTGTGTGCTTGGTTATCCGCGTTACGGAGCCAATGCAATGTGTGCCAATGGGAGCCCGGGACGGCGGAATCATTATGAGGATACTCGAGAGACCGGAACGGCAGAACCGAGGTTGGGTGTGTTAAAAATGAGTTTTTGAAAAGGTGATGAAATGTGGATAAATGTTGACACTATCTACGAGGAGTCACGTAGGAGAAACTCACAAAACTTGGTCACCAACGTTAAATGTTAACGAATGTGTTGTTGTTAGTATTGGTTAGATAAGCATGCTATGAGAAATTCTTTGACTATGTGTTGTATTGTGGTAAGTTAAGGGTTAGAGGGTTTGGATTATTCTATTGAGCGTCTAAGCTCACAGTGTTGCCTTTTTGGTGACCCTGGCCTATTATATTGGTGGCGACACCGGTATAATATGTCAGATTTCATAGACGAACAGGGTGAACTTTACACCTTGGAGGCCTACGGAGCCGAGGAGCTAGCCGTGATGGAAGAACAAGCGGAGCAGTAGTTAGGAACCTTAGTTCCCTGCCGTTTGTAATAAAAGTACTTCTTTTATGTTTTTGCTGTAATAAAGAGCCAGACTCAGTTTTTATTTCAATAAAATGTTTTATTTAACGTACCTAAAATTCGGGGCGTTACAGCCATGGCAGCAGGGGTATTGCAGGGCTTCCTAAACTTACTGGGTCTAGGAGGGTTATCATTATCATCCGCCATAGAGATAATCAAAAGAAAACTGTGGAGTCAGAAAGGGGTATGAACTAGCCCTAGAAATAGCGGTTCTAAGATCTCAGAATCGACTAAAAATGGAGTAAGAACGAGGATTTTACAAGGATACTGTGACGATTTCCTGGAATGCATTCGAGTTTTGCAGATGACGGCGATGGCGGATGGAGAGATATATTTGCCTGGTTTTAGAGAGAGAAGGAGAGAGTTTAAGTTTTGGTGAAGAAGATCCAAAAGTATCCTCTTTGGGGGTTAAGTGCCAGGGACGAAGACGAAACGTCTCACACCGTTACTTGAAAAGTAACAGGAGAAAAGGAATGAGTTAACGGCATATTAAACGTCGTTTAGACAAAGCGTCAGTTCACATTTAATGTAAAGCATACGAGAAACGCCACGTGGAGTCATTGCCTCGAGATGGTACGAAGGCAAAGGCTCCAAAGCATCAATGAAATATTAAAATTATGACTGCACGGGATCAAAAGAGTCTGATCTAAATAATTTTTGTTTCTAAGCTTCATATATTGCCCCCGAACAGAGGTAAATAAATGAAGCTAGGGAGCAATTGTAGGGAGGTATTCCCGAACAGATACATTTAGTTGCCGAACACGTGATATTTGGGAAGCACTGGTAAGTATAACGTGACTTATTGTCGAGCAGTATGGTGAACGGCGATATGGACCAAATGATATGAGAAGTCATTGATCCATACAGTCTGATTGGCTAATAAAGACAAAAGCCATGTGAGGTCATTAGTCCAAATAATTGATGAAGGACTAGTTACATGTGAAGTAACTGGTCCAAGCCGTCTGTTCGGCCATGAGATGGCCGAACAAGGAAAGAGCTCCAATCAAGAGTGGGAGCATAAGGAATACTCTGGAAGATTCTAGAATAGTCATGTCCCGTAAGGAAATAAGATCCCGAGAATATAGGATCTGGGAAAGATACCCAATGAGAATGAGAAGTTCGGCCAGTAAAGGAAAAGAACCCTAGAAGGACTCTTTTCTAATAAACTGATAAAGGAAATGAGAATCCTTGATATCCTGGGTTTCCTATACGAGTTGGGAATCCTAGGGCAACAAGAATGCTTGGACAGCAAGCATACGCAAATCTATAAATACTAGGTAAACCTAAAGGTAAAAGGTACGCAATACACTGCATTCTTATTGCTTTCCTACTGATAATTAGGGTTTGACTGCTAGTACGTGATACTAACTTTGGCATCGGAGGGCCTTTGGCACGAGAGGCAAAGGTGCACTCACCCCCTGTCTATTTTGCAGATTAGGGTTCCGACGACGAATTAGGGTTCCGGTGAAAAGGCACGAATAAGCCGTTGGAATCCAAGGTGATCCGAAGCATCAATTGTTTTCATCCCCCTACATTGTGGACAAGTTTCTTTGGCTGGGGTTGCTACTGTGTGACTGTTGCTGGTAGCTGAGATGTGGCTGTTGGAAAGCTTGTAGTTAAGTTCGTCAGCCCTTGAGCAGCACAGTCCGCGTAAAATTCTTCAAGAGCACAGAAGCGTTCGACGATGCGCATCAACTCACCCATCCCATGAGGTGGTCGAATTGCAAGTTCGTCTAGAATTTTACTATTGATTTCCAAGCCATTTTTAAAGGTTCTCGCGGCCCAGTACTCATCGATTCCAGGAATTTCGTTGAACAGTTGTCAGTATCGCTCGGCGTACTGACGGAGAGTTTCGGATGGGAGTTTCCGCATTTGGGACAATGACTCAGGCTCCTTTGCCATCTTGTTGCTTATGATGAAACGGGTGTTGAATGCGCGTTCAAGGTCGGCTAGGTTCCGTATGTATCTGGCGGGCAACTTGTTGAACCACTGGAGTCTAAGGGAACCGAGGCTGGACGGGAATGCTTTGCATTTGATCTCGTCTTTTGTGGTGCATAGCTCAATGGTGTGATGGAAGTGGATTAGATGGGTGTAGGCTTCGCATGTGGTAGGATCAAACTTTGTGAACTTTGGTAGGTGGAAATTGGGTTCGGCGGTCGTGTTGATTATGTGGGGTGTAAAGGGCAAAACGTCGAGATCCTTCAGCTGCCGTTCAAAACTAGGGCGCGGTGGCTTGCCGTGCTCATCCGTCTTTGTTCTCTTGGAGTCTCTATTGGGGGACTTTTCACGGTTCCGATGCCAGAGTTTTTCTCGAAGATCTGCTGTCACCCGGCGATGTTCGTCAACCGCTTCTCTTCTGTTCCCACGGGATTTGGTTTCTTTGTTTGGCTCGTCGATACGTACGCCCTTTCCGTTCCATTGAGCCTGGTTGCTATTGTCGAATTTTTCTGCAGGGATTTCCCTAAGTCGTTCAGATACATGGCGTCTGGTCTCAACAGAATCTCGGCTACAGTGGGAAACCGTCGTGCGAGAGAATTCTGCGCGACCAGTCGAGTATGTGCTTGTAAATGACTCGGTATCCCTAGTGTTGGTTCGATCGTGGTGGCCCTTTGAGCGGTGTGTTCCAGGCGTCGTGTTCCACTTGTAAAGTATGATCTCCCTCGCATCACCTGGATCTGGTGGGATGCCAAGCCGGTCCTTAACGGAGCCGAGGTGGCCGGTTTCGTTAGGACGTTCTTGTGGCGGTGGTGGGGGTGGTGTTCACTTTCGTTGCCTCCCACTTCTGCCTCCCGCGAATCTAGATGTAGCGGGAGCGGCGTCTCACTACATTTGTTGTTTCATTTGGGCAACTTCCGCTCGTAGAGCTACCAGCTCGTTGTCCCTATCTTCGTCGCGATGTTGCAACAAGCGACCGGTTTCGTTAGGATGTTCTTGTGGCGGTGGTGGGGGTGGTGTTCGCTTTCGTTGCCTCCCACTTCTGCCTCCCGCGAATCTAGATGTAGCGGGAGCGGCGTCTCGCTGCATCTGTTGTTTCATTTGGGCAACTTCCGCTCGTAGAGCTACCAGCTCGTTGTCCCTATCTTCGTCGCAATGTTGCAACAAGCGGATGTAGGCCGTTGTTACGTCGTCCGCCACTGGGGAGAGGCCTGAACTAGGCGGAAGTGAAATGGACATGTGCTTCTTTGAAAATGGTGTAAGGATTGTGTTTCCATTGGCGTCTTTGACCCCTGAGACGGTGACGTCTGCCAGATCTCCGCCCGTGGTAATCGAAGCTGTAGTGGTTGTTTGAAGGAAGAGGATGGGCTGAAGGAGGTTCGGGCCGTTTGGATCAGAAGTTTTGTAGTTCACGTCGGGTTCACTAATTGTGTGGTCCGTGATTCGTTGATCCACGATCCTCCTCCGTTGGTTCGTGGGTTTCTTGTCTTCTCCTCGAGTCCTGCATAATGAACGCACGACTAAGACCTAGCTGGGGTTGCCCGGCAAGGCCCTCCGGTGAGAGGATGAGAATATGCAGAGAATCAAGTGAGAACTTAGGGTTTTTTAGGTAGTATAGAGTGTGTACCCCTTTTAGGGTTGCCATCCTTTCATATTTATAGAGTCTCCTTAGCTTGCTCTCCAAGTCCGGGCATGTACCTTGCGCGTGCCAAATGGCATCATCGTGACCTCACAGAATAGATCCGATAACCGTTTTGGCATGAGCTGGCACCTTTCATGTGCGCTCATCATTATCCTCTAGTATAACCGCTTCTGTCATGTGAAGGACCACGTGGACCGGCGGGTGGCCGAGCCTTGTACGTAACCGCACCCCGTTCCCGGCCGAACCTGGTATACGGCCGAGCCCGATGGGTGGCATGTGCGAGGAACATGTCGACAAGTGCGCCACCGATGATGGCCGTGCTTGAATTACGTACAGTGCCAGAGCTCCTTGAAGAATCTTCCCAACGGTGATTCTTGGCCAGTAGCCAAACATAGTTCAGGCACGGTAGTGGCGCCGGCTTACGTTCGGTCCGCTACAACAATCTCGCCAACTTTATAGCCTTGCGCCCTAGTGAGGGGTTGAGCACTATAGTCACCAATACAAATCATACCAACAACCAAATCCAACCAAACTCCAAGGCCCACATGGTTGTGTACATGGATTGCTCTGATACCATATGTTTCCTTAAATCTTAGGAATTCTTTGTTGGATTGCTACCCTAGAAGCAATAGTGCTAGGAGTAGTTTTTCTGGGATGTGGATGCCTTATAGGGTTTTGTAAATTTTCTCATAATTATCTCTCCCTTCTGCAGGTTTTACAAACACTACAGTTTCTAAAACCAAGGAATCAGATTCAGAGTTCCCTTCTAGTCTTAAGGGAACAGTTGGAGGATTGACTGCTCTAATCACAGATCTAGTCATAGATTTCCAGTTCCTATGATAATCTTCTATGACATTGATGGATTGATCTAATTCTGTAAAATATTTACCATAAAACCATTGAGTGAAGGGAATAATGAAGCAAATTCTATGCTCCTGTCAATAGGGATAATTTTCCCTTGGTTAATATTATGTCCTAAGATCCTGACGTTAGTCTAGAATAATTTCATCTTAGCAGAGACTACTCGACCATTTCTTTTAATAACATCTTTAAAAATTATAAATATATTCATATTGGTTTAGTGCAAGTTGCTCTTAAACCATTGACTCTGTTAGGAATGGATATTTGCCTTCAAGTGACTTTAAAGGATGGCAGGTGTAATAATTGGAGGTCATCAATAATGGGTGCTATTGAGACCAGTTTATGTCATGGTCCAGTTTATTTTAGTGCTTATCCTAATCTTACACTGTCACTTACGGATAGGAATTTAGGAGAAGCTCTCAATCTTAGAATCCAGACTAAAGGTTATGCCTTCTTACCAGGATCTGAAGTCATGGCAATAATATATAGAATATATTATAAGGTTATGAATACTATTAACCCAAGGGTTCGTCAGGAATTTTGGGTTTTTCATCACCATCTTCCTCTTCCTTGGTAGAGGAAATGCAAGTTTCTATGTCCTTTATTTTATAGATGAGGAGTTAAAACAACAACTCTTCAAACAAATGATAAATTCTAGTGACTCATAATCAAATAATGATTCAGAGGATCAGGTACATGAACTATCTGATGAAGAGGATACTTCTTGCAGCTCAGAAGAAGAGGAGACTCCTAATAACTTCAATTTTGATAATCTTGAATGTTTTACTTCTAATAATTATTGGAAAGCCATAATAGAAATGAATGGTCTCAGTATTAATGTTTTGACTGATAAACAGAAAAGTTTTCTTGATATTATTGATCAAATTGAAGATCCTCAATTAAAAATAAAGGTCATAGAAACATACATTTCCTCTACCAAGGAAGAGGAAGACGGTGATGAAACCCCCCAAATTCCTGACAGAACTTATAGTCTAAAAAATGTCTTAGACAGATTGGAACAGGTTGATAATTATAAACCTGCAACAATCCCAGACCTGAACGAAGAAATTAATATCCTGAAAACAGAGATTAACATATTAAAATCATTTAAAGAAAGAGCTACTCAGGAGCTCTTTGATATGAATGAAAGAATAAATAATTTGGAGAAGAAAGGAAGCATTGGTGAGGATATTAATCCAGATTATTTGAATATCATTAATAATGTGGTCTACCAAAAATGGCATATAAGAATAAACTTAGTTATTCAAAAAGAATACACTAATAGCAATATTATTGCCTTGGTTGATAGTGATGCGGATATGAATTGTATCCAGGAGAGATTAATTCCAACCCAATATTTTGAAAAAACTTCTCAAAGTCTCACTAATGCTAGTGGTTTCAAAATGATAATCAAATATAAGCATAATAATATTTATGTGTGTAATCAAAGGCTTTTTATTACCAGAATCAGAAGAGAAAACACTCGTGGTTTTTTAAATTATGTCCAAATCTTATTGGACAAAATGATTTTTCAAATTGGTTTGTTATCTTGTGGTCTAAATTTGGCCGATGATCGGATTATCTTCCTCATGATATACAAAAGAAAATAGAGTCCTTCATACAATATCATCCCCAATTAAGAGGACAAAATATTCCAGAAGGAAAATCATTAATTCCTTCTTGCAATTGTAACTTTTGGAATTCCTTGGATATGGAGATGGGATATCCAATTGGGATATAATAATTTGGGACTACCAATACTCCAGAGAATTTTTCAGTACAGATGGTGGAAATCAGTCCAAGTTGATGAAACTATTCTGACAATAAAGTCAAAAACCCAGGAGCTAAGGCAACAATTGCGACGACAAGAAAAATCTTCTATTAAGAACCCTTTCCTCGAAATCTTAGCTCAAATCAGAGCAAAGAATCTGTCTTTATTGGATGATGAAATTGTGATTAAAACAATGGATTATATGAAGGACCAGTTTTTACAATCAGTCAATAAGGTAGCTGATGATGAATCCATGACCTAAGCTAAAAGTGCAGAGGAAGACAACAATCCATTTACTTGCTTGGCAGGGGAATTTCAAGATCCCTTTGAAGATGAAGGCAACAATGGACCTACTCTGGGAGATTATTGGGATAGTATAACATAAATACTTATGGGACAACTATCCTCCAGAAAAGAAAAGGGAAAGAATCAATGATCGAATAAAGCCAAACCAACTTTCGGTGGTCAACCTCTCCAATCAACCACCTTAATTATAGAGGTACTGCTCACACTCAATTATCAGATGAAATATCCGACTCATGTGGCGATGAGGCCCTCAGCGCACCTGGCATAGTTTTATTTCAAATGAATTTGAGTGTAATTTCATTTGTATTTTAATTTGAGTTTCATGTAGAGTCCTCTATATAAAGGACGCGTCCGTAGGAGTATACTCAGGTTTTGGATTACCCTCTCTCACTAAAATGCTATGAGTGGCTCTCCACTTGTCCCTTCCTTCCTTTGTAATATTTCTTCTTAAACAAAAGTTAAAGTCTTATCTCTTCTTCTCTACTGTCGATCCTTTGCTTATTTGGTATCAAAGCTATAATGGCTTAAATAATTTGTTGGTGCAAATACAAGTAATTCTTTACATGATGATGCCTTGAATAAAATCATACAACTTAAAACTTTTAATGTAAAAGAACATTCTAGGTGGTGGGACATCATCCAAGTCACGTTCGGATTTGCCTAGCCATGACTATATCTCATGGCCATCAATATTGGCCGTTATCCTAGTAGTACTGGTCTGCATAGGTATTGACATAGCTAAAAATGGTGTTCCCAAGATTAATTGTTGCTGGAGATATCTAATACAAAGAAAAGTTGTCTCTAAACAAACTCCTTGATTATACACATAAATATTATTAAGCTTATATTTGATTATCATTTTGTAACCATTAGCATTAGTGAGACTTTGAGAAGCAAAGGATTGACAGTAGATAAGAGGAGATAAGACTCTAACCTTTTATTTAAGAAGAAATATTACAAAGGGAGGAAGGGGAAAGCGGAGAGCCACTCATAGGATTTTAGTGAGAGAGGGTAATCCAAAACCTGAGTATACTCCTACTGACGCGTCTTTTATATAGAGGACTCTACATGAAACTCAGTGCACCTGGCATAGTTTTATTTCAAATGAATTTGAGTGTAATTTCATTTGTTTTGGCTTTATTCGATCATGGATTCTTTCCCTTTTCTTTTCTAGAGGACAGTTGTCCCGCAAGTATTTCTGTTATACTGTCCCAATAATCTCCCAGAGTAGGTCCATTATTGCCTTCATCTTTATAGGGATCTTGAGATTCCCCTGCCAAGCAAGTAAATGGATTGTTGTCTTCCTTTGCACTTTTAGCTTAGGTCATGGATTCATCATGAGCTACCTTATTGACTGATTGTAAAAATTGGTCCTTCATATAATCCATTATTTTAATCACAATTTCATCATTCGATAAAGACGGATTCTTTGCTCTGATTTGAGCTGAGATTTCGAGGAAAGGGTTCTTAATAGAAGATTTTTCTTGCGGTTGCAATTGTTGCCTTAGCTCCTGGGTTTTTGACTTTATTGTCAGAATAGTTTCATCAACTTGGACTAATTTCCACCATCTGTATTGAAAAATTCTCTGGAGTATTGGTAGTCCCAAATTATTATATCCTAGTTGGATATATCATCTCCATGTCCAAGGAATTCCAAAAGTTACCATTGCAAGAAAGGAATGATTTTCGTTCTAGAATATTTTGTCCTCTTAATTGGGGATGGTATTTTATGAAGGACTCTATTTTCTTTTGTATATCATGAGGAAGATAATCCGATCGTGGGCCAAATTTAGACCATGAGATAACAAACCAATTTGGAAAATCATTTTGTCCAATAAAATTTGGACATAATTTAAAAAACCACGAGTGTTTTCTCTTCTGATTCTGATAATAAAAAGCCTTTGTCCAAGCTTCTATGTAATCCCAATAATTGTATTGAATTACTATAGCACCATTTTCCATCCTGATTGACAAAGATTTTAATTTTTTATGGGTGAATTTTCCACTTATTGGGCTATTTTTTGACCCAATTTTGCTATCATAAGTGTGGGTAATTTCCACTGAACCAAATTCTGTAAGCATTGCTTCATAAATATATCTCTATTTCCCCTCCAATATTGGATAGCTCATTGTATCCATATATCGGGACTTAATTTCCCAAGGATCATCCTTCCATTGTTCATCCTGTGATTCCAAGACCATGATTGTTTCGGTAGTTTCCAAAGATTTGAAAACTTCTTCTGATTGAACCACTTCCTTTATTGGAGGTGATGACGAAGATGCTGAAGCTGCATCTTGAAGAGAAGGAAATTGAAGTTTTTGAGCCTTTAAGTAGGCTTCAGCATCAGCTGGAGTAACCTTTGGTCTACCCCTTCCACGAGAATTATTTCTCTGTCCGCGTCCTCGATCTGGGGGTCGATTCATGTTGCAAAATTAAGCACCAGCCAGTATATTCAGCTTATTCTGGATTTGCTGAAGTTTCTTATTATGATAATTTTTTACTATATCGTCATCTTCATCTTCATCTGAATAACCATATTCATCATGAAATTGGTTGAGGGCTATTGTAGAGACCCGTAAATTTCCGTTATATGTTTTAATAATTTATAAATGAATAAGTGTCGGATTAATGAGAAAATTAAAGTTGGGGGTCAATGCACGAAAATTTGAAAATCATGGGTGTTTGTGTGATTTGTGCATGTGTTTGCCGTGTATTCACCTGGGGAAATTTTTCCCATTTTTACTTTTCATCCCATTTCTCTCTCGACACTTTCTTCTCTCTCAATCTCTCTCACTCTCTCACCAAAAACTTATCTCTAAACCCAAAACCCACAACAATCACTCTCAACTCCATCGTCTACGTGTGTATTCGGGCTCGTATCGCGTTGGATAGAGCTCGATTGGGTGTATTTTTGCTTAACTTGGATTCCGGAAGCTAGGGTTCGATCAATCTCTTTGTTTTTGGCTTGGATACTCGAGGTAGGAAATTCTACCTCTCGTTATATGTTATTTGAGTGTTTCTACGCCTTCCTCAAGCTTGTATTGGTTGCTATTGGAATTGGATCAAAATCTGTCATGTTGTGAAAAATCGCCAAAATTTTCGGATTCCTACCGGTAGGATATTTTTCTCTACCGGTAGAATTTTGTTGCCTTGATAATTTGTACACATTGTTTTGAGTTTGTACCGGTAGGATTTGTTCCCTACCGGTAGGATTATAAATTTTCTCTGGACCCTATCGGTACCACTTTCCCATCTACTGGTAGAATTCTTGTGGACTAAAGTGTTCCTCCTGTTTCCGGTTTGTACCGGTAGGTACCCATTTCCTATCGGTAGGTAAGCTGTAAAAAGTAAAAAACTCCCTGATGCATTGAAGTCCAATTTTTTTTTCCAAAGTCTTAAATCATTAAATTTTTTTTTTCCAAAATCTTAAATCATTTAAAGGGGTTTATATTATTATATGCATATATAAAGAGAAATCAGGTGGTTTCGCTTGTCCCATGTGCTACGTGTGATGCATTGGAAATTGTTCAAAGTGATGGAACTATAGAATTATAAATATGAGCTTTTAGCACGACACTTGTACGAACGGTACACTTGAGAATGTGAACGACGCGCGAACACTCGGGGCCCATCGACGGGTGGGTGTCTGGCAGGGGATATCAGGGTCCCATAAATAGCCCGGCAGGAGCTAATGCTCGTATTGAATATTCAAGGCCTTACCTATGAGGTGGGTGCTTGGCAGGGGATATCGGGGTCCCATAATTAGCCCGGCAGGAGCTTTAGCTCAGACACACAAAGGATACAATATGTTGAGACACAAGTTGTGGAGGCTTTGGTTATGGCATCGGTAACCTAGCCAGACCACCGTTAACCGAGGTCTCATGTTGGTACGATCTGTAGGACAGTATAGGCGAGCCACGGCATACATCCTTCGGTTATTCGCTCGATATCAAATCTCCTGTTAATACTTCGGTGAATCACCGAAGTAAGCATTTCGTCAAGGTCTCTTGAAAGAATGTAGCATAAAAAAAGGGGACCAAGAGTGATACGTGGCAGATGTAATCATCTAGGCCAGGTCTGGCCATGTGCTCCGTAACCGCCTTATCCGGTGCGTCATCTATGATGTCACCTGAGACAGTTACCTGAGCGTGACCTCCACGTGCTAGCTTGGAGGCCAAGTAAACCTAGGTATATAAATACAAAGGGATACTCATCCTGGGGAGGTATGCCATTCTTCCCTAACCCTAGATCTATTTTCTCTCCTGAAATCTGACTTGATCGTCGGAGGGTCACTAGGCTATTCCAGTCCTAGTGACTTGTTGCAGGTCTAGAGGCAGGGGAGCGTAGCAGCGGAGGAGGAATACTAATTTAGGTCAAGGTTCTGCCAAATCGAACCCCTACAATTGGCGACTCTGCTGGGGAACTAACCACCCTTTCAGCTTCCACCTCCCCCCTTTCTGCTCCGTTCAGCGTTCTTGAATCGAACATGGTTGAGATCGATGACGCGCATCACGATGGTACCGCCCACGGGCTCGGTTCCCTCGTGGACCACAGCCTGGCTTCCGGCGGAGCAACCGCCCTAGGAAAAACCCATGTATCCATCGAAGTCGGTGCCGGAGCGTCAGTTCCAGACGCACGCCCATCCTTTGAACTCCACTCCTACATCCGCCAACTTGAGCGAAAAATCGACGATCTCACGACGATGATGGAGCGCAATAGACATGTCCGAGACGAGTTGGCGGAGATCAAACACCTCCTCCAAATCTCCCCATCTCATTCCTCTAGGAGTCGCGGCGGAGGGAAGCGCTGTCACACCCCCCCTCGCAGTTGCAAAGTCGGTCACCTGCTGAAGCACAGATCCCGCCCCTCAGTCAAGGATCGTCTTGAGTCACCAAGAGCAGCGGACACTCGAGCCACAAAAGACACATCGCACAGGGATCGTTCCCGCTCCCCCATGCAGCTTCGAAGGAGACCATTGGCCTTCGAGAGGCTCGGTGCTGGGAGCGTCTCTGCCTCCTCCACCCACTCGGTTCGAGTGGGCAAGACAGGCCAGGAATCTACCCCTAGCCTTACAAGGGCTGCTAGGGGAGATGACAGCCTTGTGGAGTTCCAGACCAGGGGATACCGCGAGCACCTGAAGGTCACCGAAGCCAGAAGTCCTATCGTCTCGCACCCCGGCAGCGCACACAGCAGGAGCCCGGTCACTGAGCGCCTCGAGCCTTCAGCTCGGGACAACTATCGCCATCACCGCCAAGAACGCTTTCCCAAGAAATCGGTCAGTGTTGCTTCAAAGAGAAAGGAATATGAACGATTGGACAAACTTGTCCCCAAGAAGCGTACAACGACTGAGCGTCCAGACGGCCTCGACCGTTCGATCTGACCTCATCGTGACACGCGACTTACACGACTCACGACCTCGCCCTTTACGAGCGAGATCGACTCGGTTACCCCCCCCCCCCCAAGGGTTTCACCCAACCCAAGTTTGCCAAATACGACGGCAAGACCGAGGCACACATGCATTTGGTATAGTACAAGCTCATCATGTCTTTGTTTCTTCGGAACGAACCCTCGAACGATGCCTTCTTGTGCAAAGTGTTTCCTGCAAACCTTGGCAACCTGGGCCTCACCTGGTTCAATCAACTCCCGGCTTGGTCAATTTCTTCGTTTGATTCCCTCTGTGATGCCTTCATGGTCCAGTTCGTAACTAGCAATAAGCATGAGAAGGAGATCGACTCCCTCTTGGCCCTCCGCAAGAGGAACGAGGAAACGCTCCGCCAGTACGCCGAACGTTACTGGAAACTAATCAATGAGATATAGGGTTGCGATGGCGTCATCTCAGCCCGAGGATTCAAGCTCGGTCTCACCTCCCAGGACGAGCAAGTCTATGACGACCCCGCTCGCCATAAGCCAAACTCTATGAAGGACCTTATGACTCGTATCAAGGGTTGGTGTCAGCTCATCGAGTCCAAGGCAGAGAGGGGCATCGGGAAGCCTACGAGTTCAAAGACATTAAATACCTCGGTATCCACACCGGTTCCCGCACCTGTCCCAACACCAAAAAAATAGGTCAACACCATCAAGCAGTCACAGAGGAGGGGACCGAAGCCAAGCGATTTCAATGCCGAGAAAATCCTCTTCACCATTCCTATCTACTGGATCATCGATCAAATGAAGGATCGGCCTTTTTTCTCCTTCCCAAATCAAAAGCTAGGAACCGAAAATGGGAAAATTAAGAATCCTATCGTTCGATGCAGTTACCACAACGAGCAGGGTCACTTCACCACAGCATGCAAGCCCTTCAAGGCCTACTTGGAGCAGCTTGTTGCGGGTGGCCACCTCGGCAACTTCATCGATCACGAGAAGACGACGGCTCGGGCACAACGGACCGAAACCAACACCGAGGAAGAGGTCCAGACGATCCACGTCATACACGATCCTCTAAATCCTGAGGCTGCTCGCATCATCCGGGACGAGCTGAACGAGGCCTCCTCTTCCAAGCAGGTCATGTTGGTCGGTCCCGAACCAAAACGTCCCAGAACCGATGACGATTCCAAATGGACGATAACATTCACCAAGAAGGATCTCGACCGCATCCAGCTTCCCCACAATGATGCCCTCGTGGTCACGTACGCATCGGAACTTTCAACGTCCGTCGCATCCTCGTAGACCAGGGCAGCTCGGCTGAAGTCATGTACTACTCTCTGTTCAAGGATCTGAAGATTCCCAACACCGACCTCCGTCCCTCCGAAGTTCCTCTTATCGGCTTCAACGGAGCACCGGTCTGGCCCATCGGCATGATCACTCTTCCAGTCCGTGCCGGCTCGGTGACTCTTGAAATAGAATTCGTGGTAGTCGACGTCCCTTGCCCTTACAATGCAATTGTTGGGTGCACCTGGCTACATAAGCTTAAGGCGATTGCCTCCACCTATCACCAAGTGGTCCGTTTCATTGGTACTCATGGGCACGAGGAAGACTTGTACGGAGATCAAACTGATGCAAAAAAGTGCTATGTCAACACCATCCAAAGTAACAAACAGATCTCCCGGGTTAATCTCATTGAAGCCCCCGAGGCCCCAGTTTTGGAGGACGTTGGTAGACCCGTCGACGACAAAACCATAGAAGACGTGGCCACCATCCCAATAACCGAAGACGGTTCCTGCTTCTTCCTTGTCAGTTCCTCACTTAGTGACACTGATCGAAATGAGACAGTAGCTTTTCTCAACCGGAACATCGAAGTGTTCGCTTGGACCCCATATCAGATGCCCGGGGTCGACCCCTCCTTCATTTACCATGAACTCAACATCGACCAAGCCAAACGCCCGGTCTTACAAAAGGCACAACGGTCCTCTCCTCTTCATTCCGAGGCCGTTATTGAAGAAGTCAACCGACTCCTGAACGCAGGGGCAATTAGAGAAATCCAGTACCCCAAGTGGCTGGTCAACACTGTCATAGTCAAGAAAAAGAATGGCAAATGGCGGGTCTGCGTCGATTACTCAAACCTCAACGACGCCTGCCCAAAGGACTTCTTTCCCCTTCCTCGTATTGACCAGCTCGTCGACACCACCTCCGGACACGAGTGACTCAGCTTCTTGGATGCCTACCGGGGCTATCACCAAATTGCCATGAGCGAAGGCGATGTCGAGAACACGGCCTTCATCACCCCCCATGGCATCTTCGGGTACCTTGTTATGCCGTTCGGTTTAAAGAATGCCGGGGCCACTTTTCAGCGAATGATAACCAAGATGTTCGAGCGGTTACTAGGTGACACTATGCTGGCTTACATCGACGACATGGTGGTCAAAAGCTTACGCGCTAGTAATCATATAACTCACCTCGCCGAAGTCTTTGAGATACTCAAGAAACACAAACTCCGCCTCAATGCCGCGAAATGTGTCTTCGGTGTCAACTCCGGCAAATTTCTTGGCCACCTCGTCTCCCGACGCGATATTGAGGCCGATCCTTCCCAGATTCTCGCTATTGATCAACTCTCGGCTCCTCACAACAAGCGCGATGTTCAGCGTTTGACTGGCATGGCCGTAGCCCTGAATTGGTTTATAAGCCGTTCTTCGGACAAATGCCAACCATTCTTCGCACTTTTAAAGGGCCGCCGACGGAGCTTCAATTAGACAGAAGACTGTGACTGAGCCCTCCAACGACTAAAGGAGTATCTTTCCAAGGCTCCACTCCTCGTCACCCCTCAGAACCAGGAAGACTTGTTCCTCTACCTAGCTGTCTCTCCGCACGCTGTAAGCTAGGTGCTCGTCCGCCAAGAGGGCCGGGAGCACCAGCCAATCTATTACTCTAGCAAAACAATGACTCCCGCCGAAACGCGTTATCTACCATTAGAAAAGCTCGTCCTTGCCCTCATCTCAGCTTCCAGGAAGCTCGCTCCTTACTTCCAGTCACATTGCATCATTGTCCTTACCGAATACCCTCTCAAGTCTCTCCTCCGGAAGGTAAATCTCTCCAACTGAATCTCACAGTGGGCCGTTGAGCTTACCAATTTTGAAATCCATTTTCAGCCTCGGACAACAATAAAAGCCCAGGTGCTCGCCGAGCTTACGCCGCCCAACACACCCGCTTCGGGAGACAGACCTAGCCCAAGCTTCGGTTATGGCATCGGTAACCTAGCCAGACCACTGTTAACCGAGGTCTCATGTTGGTACGATCCGTAGGACAGTATAGGCGGGCCACGGCATACATCCTTCGGTTATTCGCTCGGTATCAAATCTCCTATTAATACTTCGGTGAATCACCGAAGTAAGCATTTCGTCAAGGTCTCTTGAAAGAATGTAGCATAACAAAAGGGGACCAAGAACGATACGTGGCGGATGTAATCATCTAGGCCAGGTCTGGCCATGTGCTCCGTAACCGCCTTCTCCGGTGCATCATCTATGATGTCACCCGAGACGGTTATCTGAGCGTGACCTCCACGCGCTAGCTTGGAGGCCAAGTAAACCTAGGTATATAAATACAAAAGGATACTCATCCTGGGGAAGTGTGCCATTCTTCCCTAACCCTAGATCTATTTTCTCTCCTGAAATCTGACTTGATCGATGGAGGGTCACTAGGCTATTCCAGCCCTAGTGACTTGTTGCAGGTCTAGAGGCAAGGAAGCAGAGCAGGGGAGGAGGAATACTAATTCAGGTTAAGGTTCTGCCAAATCGAACCCGCTCAAGCTGCTTGTGAATCAAATCTACATCCGGAGGGCCAATTGATGCCTCAAGTGGTACATTCCTTGCAGAAGGGTTGGACGAACTTCCGGCCTGCAAATTAGCAAGTTGAAAGATTCGTCCACTCCTCGTAACGTTATGAACGTTCCCAGAGACAAGGACCACTTGAGGACCTTTGTTCACATCCTAGAGATCGGCAAGAACTCACCCCAATTTGCGCTTCCTTTTATCACTTACCGAAGTTGCTATAGGCACTTCCCCATCCAAACTCAAGTTACTAGCCAAATCATACATTAGCACTGAGTCCCAAAAGCTAAGATCCTTGACTGCCACTTCTTCTATAACAGGGGTGAGATTTGCAACAACAGGACATCCCAAAGTCCACTGTCCAACAAAGAATGATTAACTGCCTAAACTTCGGCCAACCGTAACATCAACTATCTTGTCAACTCCCCAAAGATCAATAGGTTGAACTAGGTCCGTAACCATGATGCTACAATTTTCATCCTCAGGGTAAGGAGCATCGGGACACGGAAGTCCTCAATCGGTAATGTAGAAACTAGGGTCGTACTCGAGATCAGACACCGAGTTGAGAATTGAATTGAAGGTAGAAATGGAATCTCCTAGAACACGGGGGTCCTCTTGAACAATGTAACGCCCCTGAATTTTGGTCTATAAAAATTTCGTTAAATATTTGAATTTTATTTGAATTACTTATTTTCTCTTGAGTGACTATATGATTTCTCGTTTATTTCGTCGTAGTTAGATTTTGGTCGTTGATTAAACTCTCGACTAGAAACCCTTCGTGACTAATTTGGTTAGTTTCCAACCGACTCGTTGGAGGAACCGAGCAACCGACTTGCCTAATTACTAGATGAACCTTTTGGACCTTTTGAAACCTTTGAACCTTTGCTTTTATCCATTGGTCCATAATGGTTAGGGTAATCTTTACCCATTGGACAAAAGTCTTTTCTTTATTATATTTTGGTAAGTACAAGGATATAATATTTTAATGGGTTTATAAATACATGTGCTAGTACTTTTAATCTTGTTTATTGGGTATTCTTCCACCCCTCCATTATCCATTGGTTAATAACTACAAGGGTAATTTTTGTCCATTGGATAATAAACTTTTTATTCCAAAAGTACATGTAGTCTTTTTTTTTTGAAAGGTACTTGTACTCTTTTGTCCATTGGTTATTAAAGGCAAGGAGAATTATTATCCATTGGGTAATAACCATTAGGGAAGTTAGTAACCACTGGGTAATAATTCTTTTGACCAAATAAAGTACCGATGTGACTAGAAAACCTTCCAAATAAAGTTGATTTGACTTGTACTTTATTATTATTTTAATCGGGAGAATCCTAGCATTTTTATTTAATTGGGGTACTTGGTACCACACCTATATTTAATATAGGGCTTTTGTCACATGCTTTAAAGGACCTCGATTATTTTAATATAAAAGTTCCCTAGTAACTATTGTCCATTGGACAAAGATTGTTAGGGTAATCTTTACCCATTGGACAATAGCCTTTCCTTTATTATAATTGGTGAAGTACATGTATATATATACACATGTGTATTCTCAAAGGACATGTAGTCTTTTTTAAAAGATATATTTTAATATTTAAAGTACTCGTACCTTATTATCCTTTGGTTATTAACCGTTAGGGATTTTATTATCCATTGGGTAATAGCCTTATTCTTTCAACCAAGTACATGGGTTTAATAAACTAGTCTTTTTCTTAAACCCCATGTGATGAAGTACCAAAATATTTTATTTGAAAGTACTTGTTAGCTTTGTAGCCTTTAAGGCCTAAGTTTTCCTAAAGTACCCTTGTATTATTTTATGTTGGGGTTTTGTACCCAATTGGATTAATTTTTGGGGAGTTGATTCTTCCTAGATTACAAAGTACTCTAGTTTATTTATTTTTAATCAACATGTGTCTATTTAGGTTTGTTTATTGGTTTTTGGATTTAGAAAATCTTGTACCCTTGTACCTTTATTATTCTTGCAAATATATATACATATATATGTGTGTGTGTAGTGTACTTGAGAGAGAGAGAGAGAGAGAGGGAGAGAGACCCGAGAGAGAGAGAGAGAGAGATGGGCCGAGAGAGAGAGAGAGAGAGAGAGAGAGAGAGAGAGGAGGAGGAGGAAGGAAGGAAGAAAGAGATGGATTGTACCTTGACTTGACCTACCTTGATCTCCCATATCTTCCTACATCTTTCAATCCTTGGGAGAATATTTCCCCTAACCAAACATAACTCCCATTTGTACTCCCATGCTTTGTTTAAAGCCAAATCTTGTACCTTTGTCTCCAAATCTTCCAACATATCTTCCATAATCCCATCCTTGGTACATCTTAGCCATGCAAGCCTAGGGTTAGCCTTTTGACCTTCCATAAAGTGCTTGACATTTGTCAAAATTTGAGGAAGAGAGAGAGAGAGGGGGCCGGCCATGAGAGGGAGGGAGGAGCCAAGGATTTTGCCTATAAATACCACCCCATACTTCTCATTGAACTCACACCTTCACCTAGCAACTTCTCTCTCTAGAAAAATTGAGTTCTTTCTTTGTTCTTTCTTTTGTTCTTCATGTTCTTGAGTTGTTCTTGAGTTCTTCAAGAAACTCATCCAAAGCCGCCACTAGACCGCCACTCGACCACCCTTCGATCCAAAAAGTAGAGTAGTGTTAGTCAAGTAGGAGTTTCGAGAGAAACCTTTCTCTTTCGAAGCTACCGGAGACCACCGTAGGACGTTACTCCGTCCGACCACCGACGTACTTTCCGACCGCCGACGTACCTTCCGTAGCCGACTACCGCCAAGAAGGATTGTAAGGAATACCTTACTCACTTCCTATTTACTTACTCCGTATTTACTTACGTGGTATTTACTTACGTATTTAAGTTTAATGTTGATATTTTGAATTGCTAAGATAGAACTATTGTTTGTTTAGAAGTAATTGTATTTTGATATTTAAGATGGTTATGAGTTGAATATATGAATGGCTTGTATTACTTGTGGTGTGATAAGGCATAAGTGATTTCACTCCAAAGACGTCCGTACATGTGGCGTTGTGCTTGAATAAAGCATAAGTGATACACTCCAAAGGCGTCCGTACATGTGGCGTTATGCTATAAATGATGATTGAGCGTGTTAAGTAATATAGAATTGGATGATCTTGTTAGTGTGTTTAATGCCTACCGCGGAGTCTTTGCATGATAACGAGACACGAGAACCGAGAAAGTAGAAACATGACACCTAGGGTGCGGTTAATAAAGGGAAATGTTTTCGAGGAAGAAAATATTTTGAAACTACATAATGACCGGTTTTGGGTGGCATTATGTGAGTCGTGTGTGTGCGTATTTTGAAAAGGGTGAAAAGTTTTGGAAAACCGCAATGTGGCCGGACTTGCTCATTGTGTGGTGTGTGTGTTTTGTGTGTGTGCCAATGGGAACCCGGCGCGGCGGAACCATTGTGAGGATACTTGGGAACCCGGCGCGGCGGAACCAAGGTTGGGTGTGTGCTTGGTTATCCGCGGTTCGGAGCCAATGCAAAATGTGTGCCAATGGGAACCCGGCGCGGCGGAACCATTGTGAGGATACTTGGGAACCCGGCGCGGCGGAACCAAGGTTGGGTGTGTATGCTTGGTTATCCGCGGTACGGAGCCAATGCAGTTGTGTGCCAATGGGAACCCGGCGCGGCGGAACCATTGTGAGGATACTCAGGAACCCGGCGCGGCGGAACTGAGGTTGGGTGTGTAGCTTGGTTATCCGCGGTACGGAGCCAATGCAAAACGAGTTTGAAAAATGTGTGCTTGGTTATCCGCGGTACGGAGCCAATGCAAATGATTTTGAAAGTGTGTAGCTTGGTTATCCGCGGTACGGAGCCAATGCAAATGTTTTTGAAAAGGTTGATTTGTAAATGAAATTGTTGACACGGTCTACGATGAGTCGCGTAGGAGAAACAAAGAGAATCTTGGACACCAACGATAGTTGTTAAACGAATGTGGATGTGTCATTGTTAACTGTGTATATACCCATCATGTGGAAATTGATGTTTGATTTTAGCCTTGTTGGTAAGTTAAGGTTGGTGGGTTAGGATTACCTATCGTGTGGAAATGGATGTTTATTATAACTGTTGTTTGTAAGTTATGGGTTAGAGGGTAAGGATTTCCCTATTGAGCGTTGTAGCTCACGGTGTTGCCTGTTGGTGACCCTGACATATTATATTGGTGGTGACGCCGGTATAATGTGTCAGACCTTGTAGATGTTCAAGACGAACAGTTCACCGTGGAAGCCTCTGGAGCTGAGGAGCTGGCTAGGACGGAGGAGCAAGAAGAGCTGTAGATTAGGAACCGTAGAATCCTCCTTCATTTATGTATATATTGAACTCTTGTTGAGAGATTGTTGTAATAAGAGCCAGACTCTATTTTGAGGTTTTCAATGAAATTATCCCTTTTAACGTACCCAAAATTCGGGGCGTTACAAACAAGATCATCCTCTATGTAATGAGCTAGGTAATCCTCCATATAATAGCCTTGGAGGACATCGGGATTCAAATCCATTGCAACTTGCCAAGCTGGCTTGGGGTCCCAATAGTACTCCACTTTGGGGGCTATAAGTTCGGGTTGTAGAAAGAGCATGCATAAGGAGATGCCATCCAAGGGATCAAGCATTGCTTGGTTATACCCGGCCAACCATTCCTCGTTCTAGGCATGATCAAAAGGGACATACTCTGGGCCTTGCCGAATATTGTCCAGCTCAAGTTTAGTCCATTCATTGATCATGGGAGCGACATAGTCAATATTACCAGCAATTGCCCAACCTACAGCTTGCATGTCAACCTCAGGCACGAGCAAAGAAGGCAAAACAGATCTAAACCGGCTCAACAGACTTGGAGAGGGGTTAGGGTTGGTTACATTGAAGTATGGGTTACGGATAGTGGAAGCAGTCAAGCAGAGTTGAGCTGAACAGAGGGAGCAGGACCATTGTGGAGATCACTAATAATGACATTGAATGTGGTCAAACCCCTCTACAAATGCTTTGGGGTTGCATTGGGATGGGATGTCTATACATCCAACCGAATGAACATGAGCTTAGCCTCGGGCTCGAGAGGGAGTGATACAACTGGCTTGGGTTGGTCAATTGGGATTATATGGTCGGTAGGGTTGAATATAGTGGAGTTGGGGTTGATACGAGTGGAGCTAAGGGATATCTGGCTGATATGTGGGACTGCTTTGTGGTTAGGCATGGAGTTGGAGATGATATTGGGCTTTTAAGGTGGTGGAGGGGGAGCTCCATGCGTGCCCTCATCAATGAGGTCTTGAATCATATGACGAAGGCGATAATAAAAGTCATTAAGATGGTCGGCCCCCTGATGGTAGGCACAATAAAGGTTAGGTTTGAAATTAGCTTGTGGATTTTTGGGTAGTGGAGTTGGATTGAGGGGTTTGAGATGCCCTGATTTGATTAACGTCTCCATAATCGAAGACAGTGGTGCCTCAAAAGCGGAGAAGCTGTGGGGTTGAGTGTGAGCCCGGTTGTTTTGTGGCATTTGCACCTGATTGACATCTGCAATGTGGTTAGCAGTGTTGGATGATGAGGCGTTGGCGCCAATTGATGATGTGTTGGTGTAGTTATTACCACCAAAGAGCACATTGGTGTTCCTAGAGTAAGTGCGAGGCTTTGATTTCGAAGGGTTGGACGACTCTCCCCTTGGCAGAATCCCATTCTGCAGCGTATCCTCGATGGCCAAGCCAAATTCGAAGGCAGAGGCTTGAACAGTCACCAGGTACTTGGCAAAGTCAGGCTGGAGATTACGGAAGATGATACAGAGTTGATCTCTCTCGCTCGGGGCGCTTAGTCATTAGAGCGGCTTTGGCTCTCCACCTTTTAACGAAATCTGCGAAGGATTCCTTAGCCTCCATTTTGGTGGATTCTAACTCCCAAGTAGTCATCTTGAGCTAGGAATTGTAATTGTATTGTAAAATAAATGCAGCCCCAATTCCCAAGTCCTTCTTTTGGAGATGTTGAGTGACAGAAACCAATAAAAGGCAGGTCTAGAGAGAATCTAAGGGAATAGCTGAGACATAACCTCACTTTCCACTCCCAGCAGCTTCATGGCAGCGTGGTAACCAAAGAGATGAGTCCTGGGATCTCCACTCCCATCGAACTTAACCAAGTCAGGCATCTTGAATCTATCAGGAAGCTTAACATTAGGGTAAAAGCAGAGACGATCCAAGTCTATTCCCCCTGCACTGATCTTCTCGGATTTTGAGACAGCTTCTTCCAACTTAGCCATCTTGGCCATAAGAGCAGCCATGTCAAGGTTTTGAACAGGCCTAACAACAGTAGGGTTTGGATTTGGAGCAAGCTCACGAGCCTCTCTAGGGATAGGCTGAACAATGAGATGGCCCGCATGATTTGGATCTTCGACAAAGACAGAGATGGCATGAACATCCTCATCGTCCTCGTCCTCTTCTTCGAGCGTTGGTGGAAGATGAGTGTTGATGAGATCATTCATACGAATGATGTTAGCATCAGTCTGAATAATCCTTTATTGCATAATTGTAAGACTGTTCTGGAGGTTCGCAAGCACAGTCTCAAGGTTGAGTGATTAATCTGCCATTGTAGGTTTTTCAGATGAGTCTGAAGAAGAAGTCGAAGAAAGGGAAGCTGGTGGAGTTGCTTTTTGCAAGATCGATGGAGAAGCTGAATGTAGAGCGACCAACAAAGAACCCGAAGAAGCTTCTGTTGTGACTGACTGGGATTCGAGGCTGACAAGCCTGTGAATTAGATTGTGATGCAGACGTTCTCAAGCGGGTTTGCCCTTTCGCTTCGGTGCTTTCTTTGACGGTGCAATGGTTCAGAACTTACAGCAAAGTAAGAGAAGGCTCAATAGATGTCCTTCAGCAATTTATTCTAAATAAAAGAAAAAAGTACAAATGCACTCATCGTCGTCATGTCCTCCTAGACTTTAGAGCTAGAAGACAAGTCTATCTCGAGATGTTCAGACGCTGCCAAAATCCTCGAAAATCTTTTTGATAATGTATCCTTGTCAAATCGAATGATACAAAGGGATGTCAAGATAGTCTAACCCTTTGACTACTCCGTTTTCAAAGTTTCAACTTTGGACTTGGAACAACTTGGTGTAGATGACGTGATACTGAAACCAAGGCAGCATGAGCGGCACAGCGCTGTTAGCCTAAATGGTGTACGTGCTTTGCACGATAACCAAAATGGTATGAGTATCATGGCATTCTCTCCGATGTTCCTCGTTTTCTATTTAAAACCTCAATTGGGTAGACAAGGGTTTAGAAAACTTTGATTTCCCACAGTCTCAATGATATAAAGACTCTAAAAATTGATAACATGCACCATTGAGATGCACGACTCTTCATCAGGCCATGACAGCATCCAAATAAGCCTAAGACAAACTCAGAAGAGAGAACCTAGAAGCCACCTTAAACATGCTCCTACGAAAAATGGTATGTATGTACGATGCATGTGATAGGGAAAGCAGTAACACGTAGATAGTATATGGGGGTTAGATGCAAACAGATTTTACCTTGTAGGTACCTGTCCTAGTTTGGAGAGTGCTAGTGTTTTGTATATGCAAAGGCCGATTTTGGTTTGTAACGGGTTCCTCGGACTAAAGCCAAGAAATACCTCCTGCTACCCACTAACTGCAAAGCAATAGTCGAATGGTAGAATGACTTATCATTGTCGAAGGTTGTTGGGCATTCAGGGTCCGCAGGCTCCGGTAAACCGTGCTGGATTGCCAAAACGCTCCAATGAGGCTATCCCACATCGATGCAAATGAGAAATACTAAAAATTGATTGAAAGAAGAAGAATCGCAAAATGCCTTTTCAAATTTGGCTCACTTTATTTAATCTATCTTTAGAGAAAACAACACAAATGAACAACCGAAAAAGTCCCAGATTGGATTGGCAGGAGACAAAGGTCCTGTTAAATCATTATTCTTTTCTTCGACAACGCAAAGCTCATCGTTTTGACAGACTTTTTAGGGATTGTTCGCAAGTGTTTTAAACTCTAAGTATAAATCAGTATTGGTTTGATTGATCCCCAGTAGAGTCGCCATTGTGGGCATCATGCCCTTGGAAATTCCGTTTTTCAAAGCAAGGGCCCGGGATCGAAGGAGCACTAGCGGGACAAGCGCTCAATTTCAGAGTCGCCACTTGGGTTTGAAGGTCTGACACCTAAAGAACTGAACTTGAAATGCTTTCTACGCTGTTTGATTTGAAAAAGTGAAGGCACCAGTCCATCATAACCATATCCGGGTTCGGAAGCCAGGTTACGAGAGGGGAATGGTTTTAAGGTACCCCTCTTGCCCAATTCGGAGATCGATCTCTACTTGGACATTTTGAAAGGTTTCGAGATTCTTCTTTTGTTAATCATTTTTTTAGCCAATTAGGGCGGGAAAACAGTTTAATAGGGATTAAAACTGTAACAGTTTGCTAGATGCGATGATATAGCTTGAATGGATGGAATGATAAATAATAAGCGAAATAAAATCAAAAACTGATAAAACTAACCCAAAACAGTGCCTTAATCAGAAGTTCGGCACAAAACAGGGACCACTTTGCATGCAATGATCTACGTGCATGTAAAGGGACCTACGCACGCCGAACCCCGATCCACGCACACATGTTGGCCTATTTTTTCAGTATTGATTTTATCCCCTTCTGGGCTCTAGAATGACCAATACTCACCTAGGGGCAAGCCAAGCAGTTTATATGTACAAAAAAATAAACATAATTTACCAACAGAGGGAGAATTAACTGAAATACACCCCATAAATAGTGTGGAGAAATAAAACAATGGCCAGAGGCTAAATTACTCATGCAAAGCCAACCATTGGAATGTGTCATCAACATGCGCGCGTAGATCCAAGACAGGTGCGCGCCTGTTCTGACTAGACTTCCAGTAGTTGGAGTTGCATTCCTGGGCACTGAGACATATTCAGAAGCCACCCAGGGACATTCCAGAGAAACAGAAAAACATGCTGAGCAAGAACTAGCATTTTTAACATACAAAGCAGTAAATCAGGTTTTTAACATGCAGCAAGGTGATTTATACACTACTAAAATAATAAAAACCAACACCCCTGTTCCCACGCAAGTCTGCGTGCGCAGCCAAGGATTGGCATGCGTGTACAAGCAACCAGCGCGTGCAGGTTTGTCAGCCACACGGTTCTTGTAACCCTGCTAGCGTTAGGAGTAGGATTGGTATAGATTACCAACCTTGGCCCTACCAGCCCCCCTTCAGAGATCAAAACAATAAATAAGAAGGTATTATACCTTTGCTTAAGTGTTTGAAAATGGATTTGAACAAAGTGATTAGTGACTAAAATGGGGTTTGATGTGGTTGTTTAAGTGACAAAGAGAATACTTGTTTGTGTTTGAGAAGATTATGGTGTGCTTATGAACTTTTTAAGCTTGAGATTTTGTAACCTTGAGATTTTTTGTAACCCTTAGCATGGAAGTGCAATGGAGTATTTATAGAGGAGGAAGGTTGGTGGCATTAGAGGGGATACAACCAGCAGACAAGGCTGGTCGGCCTTGCTTGGTGGAGAAGAATCCCCAAAAAGGGTGATGGGAGTGGTTATGAGGGTGGTGCACCCCAAACCTGGAGAACACTATTCAGATGACGAAATCAAGCCTCTATGAGTGTAATAGACCCCTGATCATCACAAAATCCAGCTGGCAAAAAGGTGAAAGGGACATGTATTGACCAACGCGTGAATGACCATAACGACGCGCGTGTGTCCCACCAACCACTGCGCTGGTCAACGGTCAAAGCTTGACCTTTGACCACCACCTGGCAAATTGACCAGCGTGCGAATGTGTCTGACCAAAGCACGCTGGTTAAACCTCGGCTAGGGTTTATGGTTTAGGGTTTAAGGTTCAAAAGGGGTTCTAAACATTCCAAGTTCAAATCCTCTTCATACTCAAAACTATTTTTGATCCAATTCATCATCGGGGAAACAAGAAACCGAAAAATATAGTAAATCAATGCGGAGACCCATATTGGGGTGCCTACACCATTGAAATCTTCGGAGGAGAAAGTGATGGCGCAGTCGAGATTCAGATCCACCCACTTTCGTTTCAGAGACGTGCTGACGCTGCAAACAGACAAAGCAGCAATGGCTTTATCGATTTCATAATGGAGCTCTGCTGCCCTTCCTTCTGACACTAAGCCTTGGATGACTCCGACAATGTTCCCAATGATTGGTGGAAGAGGTGGAAGCTGGCTCTTCCGAGTGTCAATCCATTGGTTCAAATGCCTAGCCACAACAAGTTCCTTCAGGTATCGTTTGTATGGCTGGCATTAGGTGGTGTAGTGCCCATACTCATTGTGATACGTGTACATTCCAGTGCTACTTCCTGCCATTCCCAGGAATCCCGTTGGCCACACGAAGAACGACAACCGACCAATGATGCTCAAAAGCTTGTAAATGGGCTTGATGAATGTCGTTCATTCGGCCACATATTCGTCTAGCCTCGATTCTCGCCTTGCTTGTTGCCAAGGTGGTTGTTGTTGTTGTTGTGGTTACTACGGGGGCCGACTCTTATTATTTTTCTTTTGGTTTCCCTGGTTGTTGCTTGGACCATCGTGTTTGTGCCCAACATTCATTACCTGCTTTTTGTCTCTCGAAGTAGTGGATGAAGCCTTGGCAGGTTCTGGGGCCTTCGGTGTGCGATACTCGACTACCGCCTCTTCATGTACACAATCTTTTTCAGTGATTACCATAAGCTCGCCCATGGTCTTTAGAGGGTTTCAGGATAGATCTCGGAACATAGGAGAGGAAGGATCCAACCCATTCATGAACAACTCTGCTGCTACGCTCTGGTCACAGCCGGGGATGAGATTGTAAACTTCCCAATAGCATTTGGTATAGAGCCGAAGAGTCTCTCCTGGCGATCGCCTCATATTGACGAGCATAAAAAGTGTCTTTGGTTGGATGTTACTCGTGACAAAACACTTTGTAAATTCCAACTCTAACTCATTGAAGCTTTTGATTGACATAGGTTTAAGCTGGTTGAACCGCATCATGATTGCTCACTGAGTGTCAAGGGAAAGATCTTGCACATGAGAGCATCGGAGAAGTTGTGGAGGCTCATTGTCTGTCAAATTGGCATACGACTCCATCCGCATCTTCCTTAGCTTTGTAGCGCTTGATCTTTGGCATGACTGTGGGCACATGCCCCTAAATTCTGTATGAAAATCGGGTGCGCCCTTTTTGAAAAGCACGGCGAAACGCTTCGATTCAGAGTCGTCACTCAGGTTTTGCGGTAAACCACCCAAGGAACCGAACTTGAAATATTTGTTACGTTTTGATTTTGAAAAGGCGTAGACTGATCCATCGTCACCTTCGATATTTGAGGTTCGGGAGCCAGGTTACGAGAGGGGAAGGGTTTTAAGGCACCCCTCTCGCCCAATCCGGAGATCGGTCTCTACTCAAGCGTTTGTAAAATATTTAATTCTCTCTTTTGATCAATTTTTAGCCAATTAGGGTGGGGGAACAATTAAAGGGGATTAAAATTGTAACATGTTGGTAGGATGTGATAAAATGACATGCTTGCTTATTGAAATAATTAGTATAGATTGAAAATAGGCTCCTGTGGGAGTTTAAACAGATTGGGATACACTGACCCGAAGTGACGTGAGTAGGAAGTAACCAGCATGCAATGATCAAGCCATTGCACACTGATCTCATCTGCGTATGCCACTACCTGAACCACGTGCGCCAATAAGCCTAAGTCCATGGTTCTTATTTTCAACCCTCTGGGCTCTGGAAATGACCAGTGGACACCTAGGACAAACCAAGCATTTTATTGAGCAGATAATATACAGTTATGAGCAGATAAAATGGGCTATGAAGCCACAAGAGAATAATACACCCCATAAACAGTGTGGGGAACAAAGTAGAGGCCAAGGCCTAGTTTGCCATGCAAGAGCTAGCCACTGGACTAAGCTTGACTGGCGCACGCTGGTAGCATGCTATCGTATACTAGTTGTAACCTCTTGTCCAGTGCTTGGCTTTGCACTTTCTAGGTTTTGAGACATATTTAGAAAGACTCCAGAGGCTTTCTAAAGCAGTAAAAACGAAGATTGAGAAAGTAAAACTAGCAGTTCTAACAATAGAAAGCAGTAAACTGGTTCTTAACATGCTTCATAAGTGAGATATATAAAGGAAGAAAGAAAATAGCTAGACACTGATCCCCATGCCAGCACTACACATACAGCCATTACTGGTGTACGCGTACAAACGACTGGTGTGCACTAGTTCTAACCATGATGGCTTTGAAGTCTTGCTAGCTTTTGGGCCAGGACTGGTATTGATTACCAGCCTTGACCCTGCCAGCCCCCCTCAGGGATCAGAATAGAGAGTTATTACCAAGGTGGTATACTTTTGGTTTTGAGTTTGGAAGGAGTTTGAGCTTGAACTTGTGGTTTGATGGATGGATGGAGAATGAATATGGGAAGTAATGTATAATGGGGGAATATGAAGTTGTTTATCTCTTCCTTGACAAAGAAAGATGAAGAACAAGAGGTTAAAGGGATTTAAGGCTCTTTAATTCCTTAAACTTGTGAACCCCTTGCACGTGAATGCAAGGGGGGTATTTATAGGGAGAGGGTGAAGGGGAGTAACTAGCTGAAATGGGGCTGGTTAGAGTGGAGAGTAAGTCTTCATGCATTAAATGCATGGGACAAGGTGATGGGAGTTGGAGAAAGGGGAAAGGAACATCCTCCTGTCCGAGATCGCTTCTCAGATGATCAAACAGTGTACTGGGGTGGCATAAAAGTTTTGTGAATGTGGTTGAATAAAGGTGATGGGACTACCTTTGACCGACGTACACATGTTTTGGACCTACGTGCGCGAGTCCCTGCCTGGTCAAAGGTCAAAGCTGACCAATAATTGACATGTGGCAGATGACCAACGCACGCTGGTTTGGAACCAGCGTGTGCCTGTAGGATTTTGCTGAGGCTTTTTGGTTATGGTTTGAAGGGTTTTTGAAAGGGTTTGAAAGAGTTTCGGAACGCTCAAATCTCAAATACACTAACATTCTCGAGGTGTTCTTGATCTTTACTCATCATCAGGGAATCAAAGGCCGTAAGTAAACTAATCTGGACAGTCCAGAATAGGGTGTCTACAATGACAAATTATTCCGGCGGTCGTTCTTGCTGAATGGCATCTGTAAATGGTGAAGCTTTGGCCTTTTTGAGTGCCCAATGGCGGAACATCCAATTGAGGCTCGGGAACTACCCTTAGCTCTCGGTGGTGACGCCGTGGTCGTTCAATCTGTTCTCGATGCTGCTGACTGCCTCCTCCCGATGGTTCTGGGTCATACAAGACGATTGTGTTATCACGTTCCATGTATCCCTCTATGTTTGACGTTCGGTGGTGGCCACGTGATCCTTCTGAGTGTCTTCCTTCACGTGGATGCTCGGAGACCAACTTCGATTGCCCCAAATGTTTGGGATATCCACTCGTGCTCATGCGTTGTGGGGGATTATTTAGATCCATGGGCCGCTTTCCTTCTGTTGGTCCCACTTGCCGTGGAGTAACGTGATGTGTACATCTAGAGGCACCCGTCCTGTTCGTGCCAGTCGTAGAGCTCGTCATGGAGGACCTCGTTGAGCTCTCCGCTCGAATGACGCTCACCAACCGTGGCCGAGAAGTTGTAGGTTGGACTCTTGGTGCATGTTCAAGCCGCTCGAAAATCGTTTGACGCTCGGACGCCATTGGTTCGGTAGTTGGAGTGGGGCTTGATTTCCTACTTTGCTTGTGAACCTTCTTCAGATGGCTTGGTTCCGCGGGATGGCCGTTATGAGGAGTAGTGACCATGCCACGGTCTCGGTCTTCGAGCCGTTGTTTGGAGTAGGGTAATCACCACCACTTCATGCTTCTGTCCCGCCAAGGCGATGTCAAGTTCGGTGGGAGGGAAGGTGAGTTGACGGGAGACTGGAAGAATGGACCTCCCGGCTTGATTGGGTTTGGGGTTAATAGAGCCATGCCCGACCAAACCAAGGGTAAAGATCTCCGGCTCCGAAAAGGCAACCTTTGAGTCATATATTCAGGTAAGGAAGAGAAGAGGATAAGATAAGGGGAAGGGGGTTGTGTTCAGGTCCATAGGGTGTTAGGGAAGAATATGTGTTCCCCAGCAGAGTTACCAATTGTGAAGGGCTGAATCAACCTTGAACCTTCTAGACCCTTTCTTCTTGTTGATGAACCACGGTGGGATGGCGTGGTGTCTCTTGACCTGCAAACCAGAGGGGGGTGTTCCTCCGGGAGAAGCTCCGATGATCAAGTCAGTAAGTGGAGGAGGAAGGAGAAGTTTAGTAAGAATGTATGCTAGGAGAGAGAAAAGAGTAGTAGTGAATTTTTTAGACCCTTGCCCTAGAAAGAGTCCTTCTTTTTTTATAGGCAAAGATTTGGAATGTTGAACAAGTCGGCAATGCCTTTCACGTGCGTTGCTATGCTAAGATGATGTCATGTGTCAGAGTCATTCAATGAGTGCCGCTTTCCAGAGTGTGCAGAGCCGTAATAGTCAATGTTAGGGGTGTCACTTCGGGTAGAAACATCGCTTCGGTTATGATAAGCACCCGAGAATGTAATGTAGGGTGCGCTAGTATCTAGTTTTAGTTAAATTTAGTTACTTATTAGTTATTGTTAACATTGTTTGCTCGTATAGTGTTCTAGTCCTATTTTGTAGGTAAATCGCCAAAAAAGGGAGCTTTCGTTGCACAAGACATGTTTTTGCCCGAGCAGAAGCTGGATGGCCAAGGCAGAAACACAATTGCTCGAGCAGAACCTGTCATTGCCTGAGCAGGAGTAGATTTGCCCGAGCAAGACCTGTTATTGCCAAGGCCAAAGCAGATTTGCCCGAGCAGAACCTGGGTGGCCAAGCTAGATGCCTGATGGCCAAGGCAGAGGCAGACTTGCCCGAGCAAGAGCCAGATTTGCCCGAGCAAGAGGAAGGCAGCGAAGGCAGTACCCCACTATTGACCTCGGCAGCGATGGGATAAATCTTCTTACATCGATGCCGAACCTTGTAGTGGCCCAGACCCTTAACCACTTCGGCATCGATGGACTTTAATTTCTTACATCGATGCCGAGCCCCATAGCAGAGCACTCTAAGGCCGTTGCCATCGATGCCGAGGGACTTAAGAGCGGATTTTCTGAGCATCTTGGGAATATTCCAGGCGCGGATCCCCGGAGTATTTAAGCTTATGTCATTTTTGTAAAGAACAGGTAGCATAGATTCAATAGTACTATTTTCTAGATCTAGGATTAGATTTGATTGCATTTCAAATTGTTCTTGCTGTTCTTCATTTTTTCCAGCACTTATATTTTAATTTTCTGCCCTTAGTTGTTAATTTTTGTTATTGTTGTCTTAATTAAAGTTGCTTATTTTCTCCCGATCTATCTTAGTCTCTAGTTTAATTCAAGTCTTGTTATTTCATTATGGTAGCTAGATCTTCTCTTGCTCCTATCTCTCTAGATATGGGTGAGTAGTTTCAAGGGTTAGGTCATGGGATGATTAGCATCTCATGGCTTGGGCAAAAATTGCATTTTGCACCCAATAAAGCTTTAAACTTTGATTTGAAAATTGATGTGGGGTTCGGGTTTGTTTGATAAATCACCGAGGTGTTAACCTCTTTGATCTTGTGTAGGTGGGAGCGTTGTCTACCCACCACACAAGATGCTTAGAGCTCTTTCACACGAGGTATTTGTCAAATGAATTCTAGAGCTAGCTTGATTCTCAAATCATTCTATTTTCCGATTTGTGAACTATAATCAAGTATCTTAAATTGTGTAGTTGGGTGAAGAGTGTGATCTAGCTCGAGTCTTGGGTGCTAATAATTCCTAGACCTAGCCTATCTTTTCTCTAGTTAATTCGTTCTTAATTTAGCCTTTTATTTCCACCTTTTTAAAGTAAAATAAAGTTGGCCGTCTAAAGGCCGAAAGCCCTTACTTGCTCTACAAATCCGATCAAGCCATATAATTATTCCCTTGGGTACGATCCCAGATTTCCGATTTATTATGCTTCAATCGACATGTTAAACCCTACGCTTGGGGTATTATTCCATATTATCATGGAGCGAACGAAGCATTTTTGGCGCCGTTGCCGGGGATTTCTTATTATGGCTTTCTTGGAGGTTTGACAAACCACTGTAAGTATCCCGCTTTCATCTAGTAGTAGTAGTTTAGTAGTTTATATGTTAGTAGTTCGTATTTAGTTTGGTGAATACCTCTAACCTAGTTCATCTAAACTTGAGGTGTAACGAAGCCAGGCTAAATATCGAATTTGTTTCTTAGTTAGTTTAGCATAATTAAGTTAGTTAGTTAGTTTAAATTTGATTGCATTGCTTAGTCGAGGTGGTGGCATAACCCCTCGCATATTCTGTTTGCTGAATTGAGGTGGCGAGATGGCCCCTTTCTGTCTGGTAGTTTGTTAGTTAGTTAAGTAGTTGTTTTGTGTATGCGTGTTTACCGAAGTCCACTTTCAAATCGGATTCATCGTTCTTCTTCACCGCCGAGAATTCATAGCATTGCCAGGGCGTATCCTGCCCACTCTCTGCCTCGCAAAGTAAATCGCAATTGCAAAGGCCCAATGGCCGAAGAAGTTCCAGTTTGCACTTTGCGTGATTATTTGAATCCGGAACGGGCTCCTCAAGTATCTCCTATCGTTATTCCGATTCCAACCGCCAGGAATACATTTGAATTCAAGGCTGAATATCTTCGTATAATTCCAGAGTTTCGGGGTCGAGAGTTGGAGGATCCTTATTTGCATATTCGGGAGTTCGAGAATATTCTACACTCTTCTGTTACAGTTCCGGGGCCGCTTGATCAAGCTCGTCTGAAGTTATTTCCGTTCACTCTAAAGGACAAAGCGAAACAATGGTTCAACTCCTTGAAGGCTCAATCTTTGCGCAATTGGGGAGAAGTCCAGGATGCGTTCACTACTAAGTTCTTTCCAGCCAGCAGGACAAAGCTGCTTATCGATCAGATTCAGTGTTTCAAGCAAAGGGATGGAGAGACTTATCATAAGTATTGGGAGCGCTACAAAGACTTGCTTATGTCGGTTCCTCATCACAACCTTCCGTTGTATCTCAGAGTTAATTATTTCTACACAGGGTGTTCTCAAGAGAGTAAACAACTTCTGGATACTATGGGAGGAGGTGATTTTATGGGAAAGACACCGGAGGATGCTTGGGATTACTATGAGTCACTAGCTGAGAAGACACAGTCTTGGCAGTTTGCAGATCCAGGAGATAGAGCAATGTTCAATTAAGGTCCTACAGGTTCAGGGAAATTCTCTATTGCGGAGCATACAGCTTTTGAAACTCGTTTGGAGGAGATTGCTCGGAAACTTGACAAGTTGGAATTAAAGAGTGCTCAATCTCAAGAAGTGAAAGCAGTGCACCAAGTGGAGGAAGTATGCGTTATTTGTGAGATTGTGGGCCATTCTACCGAGGCTTGTCCAAACATTCCTGCTTTGAAGAACGTGATTAATGGAATTGCTCCAGAAGAAGTACAAGCCATGCAACGTTTTAACCCTTATTCTCAATCGTATAATCCGGGGACAAGGCAACATCCAGCTTTCCGTTGGAATCAACCTGTTGAAGGGAATTCTTCTCAAGCTCCACCGCAAGCTCCTCAATTACCTTGGAAGCAACCTCAGAATGCTTTCCGTTTTCCTCAAGCTCAAGGTCCGCCTGGTTTTGCTCCTTCTTCGGCTTCGTTCCCACATGCAAACCAATTTCAACAACAACCTGCTCAGTTCCATCAACAACCACCAAAGCGTTCTTGGGAAGATCAATTGAGTGCTCTTTTACAAGGTCAAACCGTTATCAATGAGCAACAAACTCAGATGAAGAATGACATCAGAAATCAGTTGGGCAAGTTGACAACTACGGTGGGTTTGTTACAACAAGAGAAAGGGAAGTTTCCTACTCAACCTCAACCTAATCTGCAACCGAATTCTAATCTGACTTCTCAAGGTCTTCACTTTGCTAGCTCTTCGGTGACTTTCCCCGAGCAAGCAAAGGTTATTATTTCTCTTCAAAGTGGCAAGACAGTGGATAACCAAGTAGTGATGCCTCCGGAACCTACCTTGCTACCTTCACCTATCGAACGTTCAATTCCAATTCTTGGGGAATCTCCCAAGGAACCAAGCAAGGAGACTCTTGAAGAAGGAAAGGATAAAGGCAAAGCAAAGGAAAGTGTCTTGGAACCTCAAGTTATTTCAACACCGGCTCCGTTCCCTAATCGTTTGAAGGCCTTGGCGAAACCAAATTACAATGCGGAGTTGCATGAGTTATTCAATCAAGTGAAGATCAACATTCCTCTCATGGATGCGGTCAAGCAAATTCCATCATATGCCAAGTTTCTTAAGGATTTGTGTACTCGGAAGCGCAAGCTTAATGTTCAAAAGAAGATATTCCTTACTGAGCAAGTGAGTTCTATCATTCAAACGAATATCGCGCCTAAGTACAAGGATCCGGGGAGCCCTACTATTGCTGTCACCATTGGAGGGAAGCGTATTGAACAAGCTTTACTCGATCTTGGTGCAAGTGTCAACTTGCTTCCATACTCTGTTTATCAAGAGCTTGGGTTGGGGGAGATGAAACCTACTCGTATCACACTCCAATTAGCCGATCGAAGCATTCGTGTACCAAGGGGAGTAGTGGAAGATGTTCTAGTGCAAGTTGATCAGTTTATCTATCCGGTGGATTTTGTGATTCTCGATACAAATCCGACCGACTCTTCTGCTGCTTCTACTCCGGTAATTCTTGGAATACCCTTCTTAGCCACGGCGGATGCAGTTATCAACTGTCAAAACGGACTTCTCAACATGACCTTCGGTAACATGAAGATGGAGGTCAATGTTTTTAATGTGGGTAGTCAAATGGGAGATGACGAGGATGTGAATGAAGTGAGCCTTATCGATACTCTTGTAGAAGAACACGTGGATGAGTTGCTTTATAGTGATCCTTTGGAAGTTGGTCTTACAATTGAAGAAGTCAAATTTCTTGAGTCTTCTGAAGTGAGTTATTTGAGTTCATTGTTGGGTAAGGAAGATGAGGCTTGTGCTATAAATTCTTGGACTCCAAAGTTTGAAGAGTTTGAGGAACTTCCACCGATTGAGAAGAAGGTTCTCCCATCTAGTGTTGAGCCACCAAAACTGGAGTTGAAGCCCTTACCCGATACTTTGAAGTACATTTTTCTTGGAGATAACGAGACTTATCCTGTGGTTATTTCCTCTTCTCTTGGGAATCTCCAAGAGATGAAGTTGATCAATTCACTAAGGAGGCACATGAAGGCTATAGGATGGACAATTACTGATATCAAAGGGATTGATGCTACTCTTTGCTCTCACCATATTGCTTTGGAGGATAATGTCAAGCCGTCTCGCCAACCTCAACGTCGTTTGAACCCAATTATGAAGGATGTAGTTCGTGCTGAAGTTTTGAAGCTTTTGGATGTAGGAATCATTTATCCTATCGCCGATAGCAAATGGGTGAGCCCGATTCAAGTTGTACCAAAGAAATCTGGAGTTACAGTTGTGCGAAATGAGGAGAATGAGCTTGTGCCTACTTGTGTTCAGACTGGATGGAGAGTTTGTATTGATTATCGGAAGCTCAACGCAAGTACCAGAAAGGATCACTTTCCCTTACCATTCATTGATCAGATCTTGGAGAGGATAGCCGGCCATGCATTCTATTGTTTCTTAGATGGTTATTCCGGTTACAATCAAATTGAAGTTGCTCTAGAGGATCAAGAGAAAACGACATTCACTTGCCCCTTCGGAACGTTCGCTTATCGTCATATGCCTTTCGGTTTGTGCAATGCTCCGGGGACTTTTTCACGATGCATGATGGGGATCTTTAGTGATATGGTTGAGAAGATAGTAGAGCTTTTTATGGATGATTTCTCTGTTTTTGGTGATTCATTCGATTCGTGCTTGGCCAATTTGGAGAAAGTCTTAACGAGGTGTGAAGAGAAGAATTTGGTTCTGAATTGGGAAAAGTGTCACTTCATGGTCACTCAAGGGATTGTCTTGGGGCATATTATATCGTCGGATGGTATCGCGGTGGATAAGGCTAAGATCGATCTCATTTCCAATCTCCCGACTCCAAAATGCGTGAAGGATATTCGTTCATTTCTCGGGCATGCCGGATTCTATCGTCGATTCATCAAGGACTTTAGTGCTATTTCTCGACTCTTGTCAAAGACGTTCCGTTTGAATGGACCCCTGTGTGTGAGCAAGCTTTTGTTAAGTTGAAGGCTAGTCTCACTTCTCCTCTGATTGTGCAACCTCCGGATTGGAGTCTTCCGTTCGAGCTTATGTGTGATGCAAGTGACTATGCTGTAGGAGCTGTTTTGGGACAAAGGAAGGACAAGCATCCGTATGTTATCCATTATGCAAGCAAGACTTTGAACGATGCTCAAGTGAATTATACTACCACGGAGAAAGAGTTACTTGCGGTAGTGTTTGCTCTTGACAAATTCCGGTCTTATCTTATTGGAGGCACCCCCATTGTTGTGTATACGGACCATTCAGCTCTCAAGTACCTACTTACCAAGAAAGATGCCAAAGCTCGTTTGATACGATGGATTCTACTTCTTCAGGAGTTCAATTTGACTATCAAGGACAAAAAGGGTGTCGAGAATGTGGTAACCGATCACTTATCAAGGTTACAGTTCGAGGACCCTACTCCAAGCTTACCTATTGTGGACACGTTTCCGGATGAACAATTGTTTGCTGTTTCGAGTGCCCCATGGTTTGCGGATATAGTGAATTATTTGGCTACGAGACTCTTACCGC